>CAJNOJ010000384.1:42764-85453 GCA_905250025.1 Adineta ricciae | reverse complement strand
TTTGAAGATTTTCAAAGGATAATACTTGGGCTGTTATGAGATATTCGGAAGATAACTTTCGTAAAACATCAATGACTTTTTCGTTGATCGTTCGACAAAATATTTGAAGAAATTGAATATGTGATGAAAGCATAAGACGATAATCTAATGGATAATAATCACTTACATATATATCACTTAATGATAGAAGAAATGTTTCATTGACAAATTGACTTGAGCATATTGGATGATATGAAGGATTGAATGAAACAATTTCACCTTGATTGATTGAACTTTGTTGACATAAACATGTAAGTGTTAAATTTAAAGGAGATTTCATCGATAGTTGATTAAAAACATCTTCCGATGGATAATTAACAGTAAAAATTTGTGCTTGAATAGTAAAACTTGTCGATAGAATAATAACCAAGATTGATAATATTAGTAAAGAAATGAAAATTCTTGTTGAAACCAATTGCTCTGATTGAGATAAATTTCTATTTGCATAGTAAATGTTGAACTTTTTGAAAGCATTTCGGAATCGTTCAGATTTACTTATTTGATCAGTTGACATGTTTGTGGCTTTTTTTATTCAATGCAATTATGAACAACTATTTCTCTGTCTTATATAGTGAAATGTTCTACTTCATTGTTTTTCTTAAGTAGTTGAAAATCTATGTAATTTTGTTTATTTGAGCGTTAAAACAAGTTTGTTTCATTTTCTAACTGTTAGATATGAATGTTTGTAAGAACAATAAGAGAAAAAAAAATTAACGGTTGCTATCTACTTTTTTCATGTTAAGATATTTCTTCTCGAAGAATCTCCAAAGGAAAATTATTTGATTTATTTCCAGAAAAGTCGAGTTGTTTGAAAAGAACAGTGCGAGGTTTTTCATTAAAAAATAATTATATTTCTGTTTATTTCGACGTTAATAATCAATTGTTTTCATTTCCTCAATAATATATATGAATATGTACGTTATACAGAAGAAATATTTTGTTCGCTCGACTGAAAGGAGGAGCATGTCGAAAAAATGTGGTAAAAAACTGAAATTCGTTTGTGTGTGTCTGTCGGGGTCAAAGATCAAAGTTCAAGTTTTGGTGATAGTAAAAAGCTTCATAAAACATGGTTTGGGCGGGGTGTAGCGAAAGCGACCGGAGGCCGTCTGAGCGCTCCAAGACAACAATCCACGCGTTCTCTTTTTTCATGACAGTGTTGCGCTAGCTGCAAGGAATTTATGAAGTCGGCCAATAGCACGGTCGCATTTCAAAAGATTGAGATAAATCTTGAGGGCGAATCAGAGCGGTGGATGGGTCAGTGGAAACCAAGTTCAAGTGGGTAGAACGGAAGCGACGGAAAAGTCAAAGGAAAAGTTTTTATAATTTCTACTGCAGAAATCAGATTTAGTAACTCCTTTGCATACATAACCAGAGCTGAAGCTGGCGTGTTGTGCCACGCACGACCAGAAAGATACGGATCACAAATATAGAAATCTTTAGCATATTGCTTTTTCATTGGGGTACAGTTTGACCACATGTGATACATTCGGCATAGATATTTTGCATTTGTTAATGGTGTTCCCGCTAATAGCATACAATCAGAACGCCTAAATACCTGCACCGGGACTCGTCCTTCAAACAAAATATCGACTATTGCTTAGAAAGTCCTTTGAAACCATCCCGCATCACAACCACACGATCAGGCACGTTCGAAACCCCACTACTTCAAAGTTCTAATCGTTCATCAGTTCACACGAGGAATACCCGCCAATTCAACTCAAACCCTATCCTATGCAACCGCCGAAAACTGCAGCGACCATCATCCAACGCAAATGAATACGAAAGACCGATGATCTTGATTAGCAAGAAATCAAACCAGACGGCCACACAGCAAAGGCGATGAGTGACGATTCGCAGGATCGCTACTCTCTTCTATCAGCGCAGCAAACCATTATACCACATTGAAATTAAGCTTTAACCTCTTCAAAACCGACCTTGTAGACTGAAACCTGCGCCCCATTATTCATAGTACGTTCAGCGTTCATGCAAAACACTCCTCATCAATCTCTCCGATGAATAGAAAAATCAGATCCAATCTTAATGACATATGTCACAACTTGCAAATTCAGTTTTTCAAGAATCTAAGGGGAGTATACCGGTATGACTCTATACATATGTTCGTAATTGTATGAGTCTTGATGGTGATTGACTAAAAAGACAAAAATGAATGCCATGGAATCGAGATGGTTTGGTGGATTCAACATCGGATTGCGAACCTCCAACTCGTCAACAACCGTATAAAGAAACCATCTATATAGGAAAATATCGAACTCGGACGATGATCACTCTCTACATTTCGCACAGCATCTATTTCGTGCCAGATAGATAATCTTTTCTAAACAATTAGGAGGATACAGTCAAAAACAACAAAATATATCTTTTATTATCCTACGTAATTAAAAGGTTACAAAACAACTGCTTTCAGCCAGACTTCAAATTTCCTTCGGCAAGCATTTCAGATTTTTTCTATTTATCGGAAACGTACTTTTATTTTTGCAAATATCGCTTCATGTATCAGTTTGAACTCAGCTGTTCGTGTTTTTCGTTCTCACATTTGCATGTTAATTGTTATTACTTAACAGATCAACAGGGAAATAGGCAATAACTCTATTTCCTTAATATACAGGGACAGATGAGAAAAACTTCACTTCATACTTTTTTTATTCATACACTTGTTTTGATGATGACTTTCCAACGTTGTTTTTCCTCAAAACGGGCGATTCCACGGCCTCTTTCTTTTATTTAGTATTCTACTAATTCTCTCCACGTAACGAAAATGAAGCCAGCAAACGTAGATCATACCAACGCTAAAAATGTAAGCTCTGTGAAATTGAATCATTCGATCAACTTTTCTTTCTCCTCTCTCTCTGTTGACAGTTTCCTTCGAGCGGCAACGACACAATCGAATCGTCAAACGGTCGAGTACCACAGTTGTATCTGTTTTCTCTATATCCGAAAGGAAATCTTACAGAAAGTTTTTGCTTCAGAACTTGGATCAATCGAAAACGAGCAATTTGGGTGTTGTGCTCGATTATAGCAGCAGGTTTGATTGTAGCAACGATTGTTGTTCCATTAAAGCTTCCAAAAACGAAGACAAAAAAAACTATTTCCCAACAAATAACAACAAAAGCTTTGTCTACATCAACAACACGAACAATAGTTTTACCAATCAAGCCAGGTATCGTTTCATTCGAAGACAAATAAATGAGATCTAACAAACACTTCATTCGTTACGGAGTTATTCTTGACTTCAGTAGCAATTACAAACTAGAACGAGTCAAGAATAGGAAAATACGTGCTCAGTTAGGATGCTTTGTTATATTCCAATTCTCTTTCATTTCAGGCGCGCCATCGTCTGCGTGCACAAGTGAGGTACATAGAAGTTTTTTCGACAATGAGTTTATCTGCTCACCGTCGTCACAAACATTTGCGGCTGGTCTGTTGGAAGGTCAGTTCGGTGTGTATAGAACAGATGGGTATGGCAACGTCACTTCATCTTCGATTTGGCTTGGAAAACAAAAGTCAAAACTGGGGTCCGAGCTTAAACTTCAATTAGATGGGCATCTGGTTGTTTATGGGAAAGGAAAAGCTATATGGGCCAGTGGCACTGAAAATGGTGGTCGTGGAAGTCCATTCTGCTTGGAAATAGCGGATACGGGAAATTTACAGTGGATTGACTCGGAAAAAACCGTTCTTTGGCAAACGAATACCGCTATTGGATAGATCACTGTAATTGCGAAACTCTCAAATGAAATCTAACGAAGAAAAAAATCAATAACTGTTGTCTGCATCGATGATAATATAACAAAAATAAAGATTGATAAGATATCGTGTGCAGATTAGTTTTTCGAAGCTTTCCAGCAGGACTGATGCATTATAACAGATAAAGTGAGCACGTCGATCAATTATTGTAACAATAGAGTATTCAAGGGTATTTTAGAATTCAGCAATGATGATTTTGCCATTTCATTTTCTTCAAATGATCTGAATAGCGCACGCGCACAATGAATCCCGACAGACAGCTGTAGGTAATCTCAGGGTGACGTATGCAATTCAACATCCAAAACTAAGACTTCTAGTGTCATTACACTAGATGTGCATCATCAATATCCTTTCTATCTAAGTTTACAAAATATAGATTATGTTAAATCTGTATCTTTTCTATGGTCATGGCAAATTCGCAAGTGCATAAATATAAATTGTTGATTGGGATTTCGATGCTGCCAACAACAACCTTCACACGCATCCTCTAGATTTTTCACGTTTTTAAACACAAACACTCCTATAGAACAATCTGAGTGCCAATCGTAACAGTAAAATATTTTCGAAATTAAGAATGGTTGTAGCGATCAGATTGCTCAACGTTTGAACTCTCTAAAGTATTCACACGGTCTACAAGATATGTGATACTGTTAGAAAACAGATCAAGGTCGTCCAACAGACACTAAACCATGTGGTAAGAATCGACTCCGTGTATAATGTATTTCATTGTGAAGTACAAAGATGGAGACCAGTGACTAATTCGTTGAGCACGTTGATGTCAAACACTGTCAGATGACAATCTTACATTTCATTGGTTTCACTGAAAATCTTACCTTATACATATTCTCTACCACTATACGCTGCTTCGCGATTTTTTCACTATGTGCCAGACCCAGGACGAAAGCGCTTTTACTTGAGCAAGTTGTACTTTTTATGGGGAAAGTATATGTACGTGCACCAGGGAAGAAACAACTGATTCGAATCATTGAAAAACTCAAAATGAATCATGTGAACTCAAAAAAATCATTAGAATCAATTTAAATCATGAAACGCATTTTGAATCGCGAAAACTCATTTTGAATCATTAAGACTCATATTGAATCACTGTAAATCAGTATGAATGTGTCATAAAACAGACGGAAAAACATTAAATAAAATAAATTATTGGAGCGCATTCAAGAAAACATCGAATCAATTCGTCTAAACGCATTCAAGCTATCTGTTTTTCTCCATAAGTTGGGATATAATGAAAACTAGAGTCTTTTTTATGAACAATTGTTTTTAGAAACATTATTCACTTATTTCTTTTTTGAAACACTGAGAAAGTGTGTTCGAAAGCTAATAATTGAATAATTTTCACTTAATATCTGCACAGACTACTCTTTGTATTCCAAGAAATTTAAAATAAAATGGTTTATATTGACAGTAATTCTTATAAGAATGTGGCAAATGCATGTCAATATCGTACTTCAAAGTTCCAAAAAACATTTATGCTTTCGTTTATTGGTTAACAGGAAAAGAAAAAAAACGTCGAAAATATTCTTTCTTTTCTTTCGTTCTCTAACGGTTCAATCTCATCTCTTTCACGATCCAGTAGAGCCATATTTGTCGAATCGTTATTTTTTCTTCTGGAAAATTCAGTCCATGATGAATATTTCCACATGTATCGATATGCATCCACTTCCAGCAGATGTGTTCGACATAAAACATGATGATTTTTATAACTTCGTTGATTATGAATATGGACCTTTACAATCAAAAATTCTCAAATATCAACTCATTAGCGATGTCGATACTTATCTTGAATGTACTGATCCTACAGAAATTTTAAAATACAATAGTGCAAAATTAAACGAACTAAAGGCCGAGCCATGTTTAATGACTGACGAAAATTCTTTCGTAATATTTCCTGAAATTATTGCGTCTTTTAGTAGTTTAAAAAAGCGTTTACTGAAAAAGATCGACGAAAACATTAAAGAAATCAAGCGAAACAAAACCTTTGACAACGCTTCTGTCTCAACATCATCAACTGCACGTATATCTACTCAATCAAAAACAGTTGATGAATTTCGAAATCATATAACCAAATCGATTAATCAATGGCTAGATAAATATAGAAATGATGTCGATTTATAAGCTGGTTCTTTATTAACAGAGTCTGTTGATTATGCTATTGATTTTAAAAATAATCTTATTGGTCAACAATCAGTGATTATTACATGTACGTGTGGATCGAAATCAAGTCCATGTCGCAATGCAAATGATGGTTATTATAAGGTGAGCATACTGTCACATTTGATTGAATAAGTAGAAATCAATTCTATATTGTATGATAAAAGAATGGGTAGAATATATTTATCCACTATCTTTTGCTGATCAGGATCACTAGCATTACTAAATCTTTCTTTCATGTATGATCATCTTCGTTTTCATCATGGTCACATAGCTACATCTGAATATACATTGATAAATACATTTCTAAATAATTACTAATAAATGATAAAGAGAAGATTGATACGAGGTTCTTGTTCGACAATGAAAAAAAAGTTAACAACCAAGCGAGTCAAACCACCCAGGTCGAACAATCCCATACTCGGATCCCATCGGATTTGTTGACCTGGGAGATGACTCATTCTGGAATGTCCAGACACTAAAACTACCTTGAGGAATCTTTTATCGATGAAATCTAAAAAAGCAAACCTTAGATTATCTTAAGAAGTCTACCCGACATGCACTTGTCTCTGCTTCACAATATACCACTTAAGAATGCAAAGATACTCCCATAGTATGGCATATGACGACCCAAGCGTAGGTCACATGCTGATCATTTTGAGAAAGAACGAAAATAAATTTATTCTATACTCATAAACGAAGCTGTCCAAACTTGTTAAAGAAAAACATCTCCATGATACACAGAATGATAGCTATATGGCCTATTCAATGCTATCCTTTTTCCTATAATTCTTTTTTTTTAAATTTGAAAAAAAGATAAAAAAAGTACCGATTTTTTCGTCTTTTTAAAGTCAAGTCTTTTTTATACACAAGTGCAAGAAAATAATTGAATGCACAAGATGATAGAGAATTTCAAGCTTTATCAAAATGTGTAATTGTTT
Organism: Adineta ricciae; assembly: GCA_905250025.1. NCBI lineage: Eukaryota > Metazoa > Rotifera > Eurotatoria > Adinetida > Adinetidae > Adineta > Adineta ricciae. Next base: position 78,539 of record CAJNOJ010000384.1, on the reverse strand, counting down.
TTTTTTAATATATCAGTTTTCTATTATTTACCAATGATATCAACGATCATTTCTCTAACTGATAAAATCAGTTCGGATGAACTTTTCTCTATACAAAAAAGATTTCCTTAGTTTCCATTTCTCCTTCATCGAAGCGAGAACAATAAAATGAAACGAGACTGAAGGTAAGAGCATTCCATATATACATTTGTGGCTGTTAGGTTTTCTGCTGTCAAATTGGAAAACACAGAACTGAAATTTTCTCCGATTCTCATAAGAGAAAAACATTAGTCGCATTTTCTCCATTTAACAATTCAAATGCATTCTACATCACTCGTTTCCATATGGTTGCCAAACAAAACACCACTGTTTCTTTATTGACTTTTCAGACTTACTATGAACTACTCCATCGGAGTTGTGATTCTCTTGATACATAAACAATAGTTCTTTCGCTTCGTCATGTTTATCGGCAACTATTTAGGTGAGGGTGGGGTGGGAGTAAAAATTTTTATGATTGAAACCGATAGAGTTCTTCAAGTTGTACTTGGAACCAGTGTTAGTTCGATTGGAACCTACACTGGAACGAATCCGCTCAAGAAAAGTCGAATCCTGCACAAGGATATCCTACGCGTTTTGTTGACGTTAAATATTATTTTCGCCGCGTGGTGTTCGAATCGTTCCTTTTTTTTGCTTTGTCACATTTCTTTTTATGCAGGTGTCCATCGAAACAAACAGAAAAGCAAATAAAAGCATCAACATAACAATATATTTCTCAAGTTCTGAAATAATTTCTATAGTTGACTTTAGATAATTGTAGATATTTGAAATATTATTTCTATTCGTCAAAACATGGTTAATGCTTCATCGGCTTGCAACGAAGCACGTTATTTAGTTAGTCAAGGCGATCCAGCATTATGGGAGGGAGTCTTACGCGAGGACAATCAACACCGTCATCTAATTATTGATCAACTCATTCAAAATGTAGCGCCCAAAATACAAGATCCTGATGAATTGTCCGTCGTTGTCAAGGCATTTATAAATGCTGACGTACCCAATGATCTAATTAAATTGCTGGAAAAGGTCGTCCTTAGAAACTCCAACTTCTGCAGCAATCGTAATTTATCAAATTTACTTATCCTAACTGCTATCAAAACCGATCCAACGCGTGTCATGGATTATATCAATCGACTCGAAAATTTTGATGCATCTAATATTGGTGAAATCGCTACTAGCGCTGCGCTCTATGAAGAAGCATTTGCAGTTTATAAAAAATTCAAAATGAACACATTGGCAATGAAAGTACTTATCAATAATATTAATGATTTAAATCGAGCTAAAGAATTTGCCCAACAGTGTAATGACTCAGATCTATGGAGTTTATTGCCAAATGCTCAAAACTGAAGTTCAGTCGGAAACTATCTCGTGATTTTTTTCCTTCTTAATGAACACGTAACACTTGTTCGAGGCTGACTCGCTTATCCATCGATGTGTTAGCTAAAACCTTTTTTACTAAATATGTCCCGTCCATGGAAACTACATTATTCGACTCCGAATTAAATTCTGCATCCAATGGTGGGACTTTTATTCATGGCACAAAGTTTGAAGAATGTTTTTTAGAGTTTTGTCTCATATGTAGGAAAACAATTATAAAGTAGATAACAATGCTTTCAAAGTCTGTCCCATGAATAAAAGCCCCATCGTTCGATGCTGAGTTCAATTCTACGTTGAATGGTGTAGTTTCCATGAACGGGGCTTATTTAGTAAAAACGTTTTTAGCTAGCACATCGTTTCTTCGTTCTAGCTTCACACCGATCGCTTAGCCCTCGACTGATTTTCTTTTCATTCTACTCTTGTCACAAGAACTTTTCAAAAGATATATCAACTCACACATCTTACAGTCGGTCCGCCACTCCTGACTGCTCGATATTGTTCCTAGCATATACATTTCGTCAAATGGCACGCGCTTTCCTCTTCGACACTTCACACACACAATTTAACTACCTGAACAAAATCTATATAGAGAAAGTTTTCAGCTGGGATTTGTCTCTCGTTTACAAGACGTTATGAGAGAAAACCAACCCTGGCTCGTGCAAAAAAAAATAAAAATGTGAAAATGAATGCATGAACATAACAAAACGGGTTCAAAATTTGAGAACTGGAAGCTGCGATGGATAGACAGTGGAATATGGATATGTAGATTGTGCATATAGAGATGTTGATGATGTTGAAGAAATCTCAGTAAAGGTGGTATAATCGGATGTAAATGCGACAAACCGGAATGTTCGATTGCAGCTAGAGTTGGAGACTGCGTTTGTTGATCATGACGTCGAATGTGTCGACATTACTAAACAATTGTAAGAAAAACCAATAATAGTATAAGACCGAAACCAATAGCGATAGCTAAAAATATGGTACGCATCCAGTCGGTTTCATTACGATGAGTCGAATGAGCCTGTTCCAAAACATTCATACGATTGTGAACTTCCGAGTTCAAAAACCGTCGTAAACGAGGATCGAAGGCAATTGAAAAATGAAACGAAAGTAAAAGAGTAAAAACAGCGAACATGATATAAGTTGCGGAATAATCAAAATGAAATGAGAAACGAATATGTATATATGACGAAGACGAATCGATAGTAGAATTCCAACGAAAGAATTTAGTAGAAAGAGAGAGAAAAAAATGTCAATTAAGTAGATGTGTGACGTGAAATTAATGGAAGAATAGAATCGACAGTAACTTGTTGTGTTAAATGATATAGACGAACGTGTTGCACAATATAGGTTTTATTCGTAAGATGTTGAATAATACGATGTGGACCTTCATGGCGGACATCAAATTTGCGACGAGGTTTAGATGTCTTGATGAGCACCAAATCATTAATGACATACGAAAGATTTGAACGAGGAGCATCGAGTCGAGTTTTGTATGTTTGTTGAATGGATCCAAGGGGGAAACGACACTCCCGGATCCCGGTACTCCCGTACTCCGAATGATACTCCCATACTCCCGGGATACTCCCGTACTCCGGGATCCCAAAATACTAAATGGGTATTAGGTAACTGGAAAACTGATGAATTTAGAATTTTTGTCCCATGATTTTTCACCAGGACATTCTCATGTATAAGATTGAGCTATTAAGGTGCTGTAGGAAAATAAATTGATGTTCATAAACTTTTATTTTATGTTAAACAAAAAAGTAAACATTATTTTGCTTCTGTTACTCTNCCGGTGGTTGGACATATTGGACATGGAAATTCTATAATGATAACCTTTCAAACAATGGTTGGAGTATGAAAGCAATGCTTCATCATGGTATCATTCAACTTTAAAAACTATTCAAAAAAAAGAATAACCTAAACACGAATAAATTAGTTTCTAATTTTTATTTTTCTCAAATATAAATAATCCAAAAAAAAAATTAAATCTCATTGTATTATTATACAGATTCAATGAAGCGATAAAAGACAGAAGTATTCACATATTGCAATAATTCCCTCTACTGAAAGGATAATCGAGGGCAAGGAATCCGAATTTGCTGTTAGCTGTTGTGAGAAAATTTTCTTCTTTTTCTGAGAGAGAGGACTATGTTTTATACAAAACAGAAATTTTTAATACGGGTTTACCGAAGGTTTTCCCGGATCAAGAAACACGAATCTGGTGTTAGTTTTTACATAGTTGGTCAACTTAGTGGCTCTGTAATGACTTAGAATACAACAGATTCGAGAAAAATCTCGGAACAGCTGAAAGACATTTGTATTTTTGTCATTGTACCCTATGAATCATTGGGGTGTGCGATATTATGAAAAGTAAGTGAAGAATGTACTGATCAATACGCTCATTTGAACAGAACAGAACAGTTGAATTATCTATTTATCCAGAACCATTTTAATTTAGTTCAAGTGTTAATGAGTAAATAATTCGACAAGTGACCCAAGTGAAGGGACTCGTTCGGCTCTTTCATATAGAAACAAGGTTCTATGGCCCTACTAATGTAAAAATCTATTCAGCGCGCGTACATTAACAACAAACTCGTGTGTTTTCATCCCAATAATCTTTCGATAAAGTTACATCGAAAAGATGAGATGCCTTCAGGTTTTAATATCTTGTCCTCAAATGTTCTTTTGTTCCTGCGAGCATACAAGTAAGCAGACAATTTACATTTGTAAGACCTTCCCTTTCGAAAGAAAGAATACATTAATTGGTGAACGTAATACAAATATGAATAGACGGACAAACGCAAGTATTGCCGCTAGAAGAATCACTTGTTATCTGGTAAAACATGTAAACCACTAGCCGTTGATGTTAAAGATTACTGTAGATTTGTAGTATTGAAAGAAAACTCCGTAGCTGCGAGCTTGTCGTTTAAACAAGTACATCAACATTCCTATTAGAAAGAAGTCGACTGATATCGTATTCTCGAAAGAAAGGGGAAATTAAAGGCTGTGATGTATCCTGAGCAATTTGCCATTATATATCAAATATTGTCTGTTGTAAGTAAGACATGCTATGAATGGTTTAGTTTTTTATTTGACAAAATCCATTGCTTGAAGGATAGTACAGATTCAGAAATGAATATGAGATCATCTAGTTGTCTGTGGCCGCGGTATGCTAGTTTTATCAGGTGTTCAATAAATGTGAATTGAGATCTTTCGAAACGCAGCTGCCGAGTTTAACACAAGCGAAAACAAAGTCTTCTTGGTAGTTTAACCTCTAACAAAATATATTTGGCAAGAATATTATTAATACGAATGTGGAACTTTAGGCTAGCAGTAGATTTAGAAGAGTTAAGCATGTATTTGCTTTCTCCTGAAACTTTTAAGAAATTGCTTATAGAGTAATAGTCCGATGACTATAATTTGAACGTGCAAGTATGCAATTTTCTGAGACAGGAATTTCGGAGAAAATGCTTTTTTAAATAACACTATCTTGAATTCAGAAAAGGATCAACGAATCTGTACACTGAAAACAAAAAAGCTTTCAGCGCAATCCCTAACGGGATTACAAATGTGAGACAATCACACACAGTTTATTTGGATTTTCTCGTAACAAGCTCTCACTCTTCATTTTTTAGGTGCACGTCTTTACAGAAAACAGTGAATTACGGTCATGTATAGTAACAACTCTAGGACAGACGGATTACAGGTTACATGCGTACCAAAAGGCAGGCGGTAACAATAAGTCCCGTTAGATTCCGTAATGATCTACGGGATAAGGATTAGCGGGCGGAAAATCCCTCTGTCTTCCAAAACTCTTTCACATCTTTCTGCGAGTCCTGCCTTAAAAAAAGAATGAAACAGTTAGCTTAATAGCAAATACGTCCGCTGTTGATGTTTTTACTGCAAATAGAGTATTAAACCTATGAACCTTAGCTGGTAGTGGTTTGCACTCTATGAGCTTTACTCTCTATATATGGTAGAGTATTACAGCGCACTTGTACGTAGTAAACCGCTTATGCCTAATGAACTTTGAATGTTTTGGTCGAAGTATGAATTTCTCAACGGTCTGTGATAGGATTTTCGCCCTGCCAGTGACGGTCTGAGGGGGGGGTGTGTAGTCAAGGTTTAGTATTATTTGAAGTTTTGTATCAAACCTTTCTAAGTTCTGAATTGTAGAAGAGGTTTTGTCCTGAACTATTGTCGGCATGTAACCGGTGTTACAAAATGAATGAGCTTCTCGGTATTTTTCGGCATAGGAAAGCAAATTTTTTTATTAAAAGATTCCTCGTCAGAATTCTCTACAAATGTAGATACCTTTCAGAGTTGGGCACGGTTCGGTTGAGTTTCAACTTTAATTGATTTAACATAAAAGATTACCGGTATCGATTTTTAAGTGATCGGAATCGTATTATCTTATACCTTTATTGCTAGATTGGAAGCCTCGGAAATGAGAGGATATTCTGAGAATCAAAGAAGGTCATGTTCGAATATATAAAAAGAAGTTTCTCTCTTTATGAAATTACTGTACAATGACAGAATGACGTCAATATCTTTATAAGTATACTGTTGTGCAAAAGTTCTGGTACCGAAACTGATAGTTTCTGGTTAAAGATTACAAATTCGTTTACAGGAACTTGAAAATTCATATTATGTCTTCGTATAGATGCGTTCTGATATTGAACGTATCTAGAGAGGAACATCCTACTTCACCTTTTGAAAAAAGAACTTCGCAATTCTTTTAAAGCGTTACGAATGCTATCTGAAATTTCTCGCTATATTTTGAAATGTTCCTGGATGTCTACTGAAATTGTTAAAAGCTTCGCATCTCATTGAGGAAGAAGCGCACGGTTTTTGATTGGTTGACAAAGTTATACATCTGGTATAGTGATCGTTATCGTTATTCTACTATTGAAACTCTTTAGAATTATTATCATTCAACAAAATTTCTTCACACAGATAGTGTTGCATTGGAAATAGAAAAGATTGGACACTTTCAAAAAATGCTTATACGAACGAAATTAATAAACTACCATTGATGTTAACACATTTCATTTGTTACCATGAGACTTTTCTTACACATGTATGATTCGGTTCGGTTAAAATTTTTTAAAACATGGACCGTGTCCATCTCTGTTGCATCGGTTGAAAGAGGATCCCCAGCTCTACTAACTGGGCGAATAAAAGGATAAAATCACATAAAAACGCGCTTTCCAAAAATTTGTTTCTACTATTGTTCTCAAGAAATGATATGATTGGTCAGTTCTTTGATTGATCATATTCAACATAGTTGTGTACCCAATAAAGTTTCAAGTCTTCTGGTGAAACTCACAGTTGTCTAGCTCTTTTCGTTCGTGAGTCGTTCCAAAAATACCCACCGTCATTATTTTTTCGGACAGACAGTAGTTACTTTGTGGCAGTTATGTAACTCTGAAGTAAAGTAAATGTGCCACCCCTAACCTAAACTCAATATTTCCACATTTTATCGAATTCACCCACATGTGTTTTCACTGTAATATGAGAGCACCCAAGTTGTCGTCGTTGAATCGATGGAACCGATCTTGTGCTGTACGAATAAAGAATACATCCTTCCCCATTGTACCACATATGTTGTTCGTTGCTTCCGTTGCTAGGTAACCCAAACGAAATTTATGAAGCAAGAGTGATTGAAGCTCTCTATGAGATATCTTCACTTCTGATTCGAGATCAACGCCCATGTCCATAATCTCGTTATTATTCAGAAGATCTTCGTGCTCTATACATATATATATCCTGAGTACGGAAACTTCCAGAACTTTTTCGACTGTTCTAGGAAATTTAAGAAAAAACGCAGAAAATTTCTTGTTAACCCAATTGTGTGAAATATAGAAGACAAAAAAGAAAAACAAGAATTTTTATTCGCGAAGAAATGAGTATAAACATGAAAATCATAGAAAAACAACTGTATGTGATGAGATGATCATATTTTGAGACAGGTATATTGGAAAAGAGTTATTTCTCAACTACATCGAAAGTCTCCCAGTTGCCGGCATTATCTCGATCTGCCGTTAGTTCGCTGTTGCCAAAATTGCCAACACTGACGTATTTTCCATTGACTGCTATGAAAGCCACCTTGCCATTGCCACGATCAACTTTTCTAAAAGTTTCCCAGGCATTGATTTTTTTACGACTAGCCATCAATGTGCCGTTACCTCCATTTTCGGCACAAACATATCGCCCATTGGCATGTGATTTCAATGCAACATTTCCTCCTTCGAGATCGATCATATCGAAAGTTTCCCAACCAGCCACAGAATCGCGGTTCGCGATCAATGAATCTCTTCCTGCGTTCTCTGCACAGACAAATTTCCCGTTAGCGTTAGAACGAAGAGCAATCACTCTGTGCGCTTTTTCTGACGCTCCGGAAGCAATTCTATCATTCGCAGTTTGATGAATATTTGATAAGACACTTCGAAAAAATGCACTAACAATATTTCTCATGCTTGAACTATCATGTCCTGCGTTTTTCACTAAATCGTATTGCACCCACTTTAGCCCAACGTTGTCATAGTTGTCTTTCAATCGTTTCGCCTTGTCCACCCGCTCTTTATCCAAATCACCGATACAGATTTGAGTTGGTAAAACGCTCATAGCTTCCCTATCAATGTTATCTCCATTGAAAACTGTTGGAAGATTTCCAGTTCCCACAGGCCAGTTGCTTTGAAAATCAAAAGGCAAAGATTTGATAAAGTTGCATCTCAGAAGTTGGGTGAGGGTGTGATTCCGTAAAGGAATTGATGGAAATTGCACGCAAATGCAGGAATGTACAACTATCGAGAATAGGAAATATCCTCCTTTAGTTAGATAATACAGTATTTTCCAAGATAGCGGATACTTTGAATATATTTGTAGTTGAACTAACTCATTTCTTTTTGAAAAAGTTCTGTTATAAAAAAAACAGTTCAGGTAAGGTCCAACATAAATTTCTCAGTATAAAGATTATTCAAATAATGCATTTTAAAAAATCCGGCGTTTAATCAACCCTCCAAAAAGGTTTATGACTGAAAAATTTGTTCATCAACCTGATCTACCCCTAGCTCAACCCTAAAATGACGGGTTTCTTATAAGTGATGACAAACTCTTGACTGAGGGCTGATTAAACGCCGGATTATTTTCAGTGTAGTACCACAACCATTGTGATAAATTCTACTTCAATATCTCCACTAATTATATCTAACTTTTTTAACTTTCTCCCAGACTGCTACGCAACTTAAAATCAAAAGTTTACTTACCGATCAAAGTAATTTCACCTGGAGCCCCAATTGATAGACCTAGAATTCTGCTGGCATTTAAATAGGCAAATCGATGTACGAACCGTCCACCAGCACTATAACCATGAAGAAGAAATTTGCTTATATCAACTTGCTGGTGCATCCTTTTCATTTCATCTAACATATGAAGGAGTAAGCGGTCAAAACGAAAAGATGGATCATTTCCTGAGATCATTCTATGGTAAGAATATTGTTCAGGAAAGTAGGGTACGAAGAGTGCACACTGATTTTGCTGAGAAAAATCTTTGTAATCGTTGAGCATTGCTTCTGGTTTACGAGATAAGCCATGAATGAGAACTGCGAGAGGAAAGAGAGTAGTGACGGAGGAGGCAGATGACGGCATATAGAGAGTATAGGTGAATGCAGGATTTCCAGAATAGGAGCCAGGATGAGTTTTAGACATTTTGGTAAAGTATAAGAATATTTTGTAAGTATGAAGAATCTGTTCCACGCTCTTTAAGTGACTTAACGATCTAAAAAACTGTGAATGTGTTGAATCAATTCTTCCACAAGCGTCTTTTCGGCGAGTGAGAACAGAACGACAAAAAGTGGTGCATTTATGTATCGTCGGCCGTGAAAGGGTTACGGTAAAGAAAAAGAAAGAACAACGTGAGGAAGCAAGGTAGTCGCCACATTCATGTTTGATTGTAGACAAGAAAAGGAAAACAAGCGAGGACAAAATGCATTTAATTATGTGGGTGAGGGTGGATGTGGGTGTGAATGCTGATAAGGGTAGCATATTCACACATCAGTGTCATTCATAGCATCAAAGAAGCGATAAAAATTAAGAAAACCCTTTTTTTTACTGAACGTAGGCGAATTCGTAATGACTTACCAAAATCATGCTCATAATATTACTTAATTGCCGACCGAGTTTTCATTCATCGCTTGGGTTCGAAAATGATTCCTACTTGGGAGATCAATGCAAGTAGCTTGAGCAATGCTCTTGCCGATTTTTTACACAATCATTTAGTTTATCGTAAGAATGCTCAAAAAATCGGTTCTTTAATCGAACGAGAAGATGGTCTTCGTCACTGTATCAAATTAATTGAACAACAGTTGAAACAATGAATTTTTCTTCACCAGCCCAATAAATAGATGCACAACAATATTTTTCAAAGAAGCGAAAAATAGGATTTTTCAATCTCGAATTGCATAACTACCAACATCAGAAGTTTCTAAGCATCTATGTCATTTTAAGATAGGTAACACGACATGTATGTGTGATGAACGAAAGTCTCAAGAGGCCACTTTCATTAGGATGTTTGCTTGCCGATGAAGCGGATTCAAGATTGAGATAAACAAGGCTGTTCCAAAAATTTCTGCAAATAGACGACGAGTCATCTGACTGCTCGCCATGGAATTTTCGTGTTTTCTTCTTTTGCCAGCAAGACGAGCCGTATATAAGCAAGTGTCAACATTAAGTGAAAAAACGTGCAGAGGCAATTATTTTGTACGCAGTGGCTAGAGATAAATGATAGTTAAAGTTGTTCATGACGAGTGATATCCGACTCGGGCTAGGCACAGTCATCGAGTCTAGTTCGTTCAATGACTCATAATTCAAAACGGTTTGATACGATATTGATTTTGGACTTTCAGAGCTTATATTTTCTGAAAAAGAAGAGACGGCCAAATTGATGCATAGGACAGTTCATTATTGACTTAAAAATATATGATAAAGTATGAAATAGTTGCTATCAAAAGTCCTTAATCGAACAATTTGGTGGTACATCGATTATTGGAAAGAAGAGGTGTTGTATTGACGGGTAAGTCTTGTGAAGGATTAACAACCACATCATTCGATGTTCAAGTTATGTTCATAGGGTGAATGTTGTGGACCCATCCACAAATCAGCATGTGTACTGTCCTTGATCCCATGCTCGTACTGCTGATTCACAAAGATCTTCCATAATAAAATATTTTCTTAAGAATGGAACGTAAATCATAGTTCCGATGTCTAGTTCACGTTTGTTTGTTGCAAATGTAATGGGATCTTCGTAGATTCCTTGATCTTCTGTCGCTGAATTATGCTTCGTGGGATAACCATCACTTTTTGGATAAGCAATTTCTGCACTTGGCGGATCGTTATCATTTCATCCGTAAGCTGTGACACGTATTGGAATTGTTCGATCCGATCCATTCCACGTGTGATCTGGACAATTCATGATAAGAAAACTTTCACTTAGGATACTTTTCTGTTTTCCCACTCGTGGGCAAATTCTCACGTACAACATCAGGATTGGCAGCTAGGATTTCGTCGGGAGGAATATCGTATCGTTTGCTGAGAGCCCACAATGTATCACCCGCTTTCATCGTATATCTTGAAATGGTTTCGATTGATTAATGTCACTCAGATAGAAACGAAAACGCATTGTCCTGTGAAGATACGTGGTTATATACAGTCACATATGATGAATAATCAAGGGGGAAACGACACTCCCGGATCCCGGTACTCCCGTACTCCGAATGATACTCCCATACTCCCGGGATACTCCCGTACTCCGGAATCCCAAAATACTAAATGGGTATTAGGTAACTAGAAAACTGATGAATTTAGAATTTTTGTCCCATGATTTTTCACCAGGACATGCTCATGTATAAAATTGAGCTATTAAGGTGCTGTAGGAAAATAAATTGATGTTCATAAACTTTTATTTTATGTTAAACAAAAAAGTAAACATTATTTTGCTTCTGTTACTCGTCGTGTTCGGTCGGCGGACAGTTTTTGATTTTGCTCGGTTAAAACCCAACTTGCAGTAGACTTGTGAATAAACTTATTATTGTTGCCGATATGTACTTTGAAATATGATGATAATAAATGGGGTGGGACATGATCACATACACGTACTGTTTGAAAAGTTAGTTCTGAACTATCAGAATCAATATGGTATGGTACCGGATCGAAATCATCATTTTCTTGAGAAGTTTCCGATGCATGTACTGTGGAGTCATTCTCGTCATCGCTGGTTTCTTGAGAAAAATGATCGAGTATTCCTTGATCTTCAAATAGTGTTCGAGCACGATTATTAAGGTTAATCATACCGTTCAATTGATTTTTTTTTAAGTCGTTCATTATGCCAACTTGTTCAAGATAACTTGCCGCTTTTTCGAATGCGTGAATAACCGTTTGCTCGATTTCCGCTTGTGTAGGCAGTTTTAAAGCAGTGCTCTGCGCAGACGATGGATAAGAATATTTGTTTTTATGATGAACTGGAAACCGCAATACAGGAAACGTTGTTTGTTCATGTTGATGTTTAATCTTTTGTAACAATGATAATTTTTCGATCAGATTCAGAAACTGTGAAGTCGTAAAATTCATACCGGATGAAGAATTGGATGACAACGCTCGAGCAGAGCGAAAGATAGCTTCGCAAGTTTGCGAATGAAAACGATCGATTCCTAATACCTCCTCCGGTAATTTGCCTTCGATTACTAATAATACCAAATAGATCAATGAATGTGCATTCAATTCGATGGAGTATACGGCTTGCGATGTTAGAAAATATTGCTGAACACTTCTTTTTGTAGAAAGATAGTCGTCGTTCGAGTTCTTTGTTAATTCGACAAGTATTTTGTCCAATTTCCTTTTACCCATTGTTTCGATCCATAACAACCATAAACGTGAGAGAAATACGCTTGTCCAAGCGTGAAAAATTCTATCCAATAAGGACGTTGATTTCTCGATATATGCATCAATAATACAACGGAGTAGTTTGACATATATGGCAGTTGCGTTTGAATTGTGAATATGTTCAAATGCTTGAAAAATTTCGTCACGGGTCATTCTGAAACAAGATGCATAATTCTGATGATCTCGCGGATTTAAGTCGGAAGATACTAAGCCGTGAAATAATTTAGAAGATGATGATAGAATCTGTTGTAACACATCAGTAGATACGAGTTGATTTCCCATTAGTAAAGTCGTTGTAGAAGAAAGCATTCTATTGCGGATTTTCGTTGCTAGATGAATGGGATCCTAAAAGTATCAAGGATATGACATCGGTACTTCTTATCATGAAAGAAATCCAAGAAGTTTCAGATTGTTTTGTTCGCAGCTATCGCCAAAACTCGAAAAACACCTGACGTCATTCTGTCTTCTCTATGTCTTGTCGATCTAGAATAAGCTGAATAACTTCAGATATATCTACCGGAATAACCAAAAATAGTTGCGTTGAATCAAGATAAAACCAGTTCCATTCAACAGGTAGATTAACTTTGAAAACATCGGCACGTTCACGAAAATCGAAATATGGAAGCGAAGCGAAAAAATTTGTCATTATACGCATTGTGCGTAAATACCGTGCGTCACAATCTGTAGAAAAACCAATGATTCGAACACCACGTTTGAGAGATTCGTCGAAAATTTTTAGCCACCGATTGATTAGATGATATGAGTCAAATTTGTTGTCTGTTCCATAGGCAGAAAGGAAGAAAGGCGAAGAATCTTGACCGTGGCGAGTAATAGGTTGTATTGCGTGTATATTCAGTAGAGATGATAGTTTTTCATTTCTAAAGGTCGCCTCAAGATCAGAGAACGTCTCAATATGGAATGCTGATGATTGTGGAAAACCACTATGATGAAGTGGAAGAGTAAAGCCAATGAACGAATTGGATTCACGATCATAGGATACCTTTTGTACAACTCCAGTACAATCTTCCGAGGCAAATGCGTACTTGACGTTCATTGATTCCAAATGATTCTTCATTGAGTCGAAGCGAAATTCACCTTCTCTAAGCTGTTCTTTATTTTCATTGAAAAGTTTTGATAGCGTGGACATAGAAGGTAGACTTCCTGGAAGATTGATCCGAACAAATTCATATGCTTGTCGACCACCGAAGACATATAGAACGAATGCAAATTCTTCAATAACTCGCGCGTACCGATTATGATAAGGTGATTTCGTTAGATTATTTGCCATATTTTCGACGAATACTGATAGAAACGTTAAGTCATTCCGATCATTCACGAACATTGAGCTTTGACAAAACGTAATAAGCGATTCTAACCATGGGAAACGCGAGAGGATAGTACTTGATACTAAAATCGAACCATCAGAAGAAGCTTTCCGTTCTTGATGCTCAACGCGACGAAGATTTGACATGAGGCAGTCTACATCATACTGAATGCCGACTTTGACCATCCAGGCTCCGTTGCTGCCACGAAAAGCGGCTAATTGTTTCAGATGATTGAGATTTGGATCGTTAGATTCGATCAGAAGAAAGTCGAGGATATTTCGTTTAGAATAAAGAAGAGAACCAGCAGATGAGAAACCTTGTAAACGAGCAAGTTCTTTTAGTTCAGTGCTAAAAGTAGTCTCAAGAAAATCATGAAAGATCTTTCCTTTGAGCAAGAATATGTCAGACGGAAATACATAGTCATTCGTCGACATAACGGTATGAATTGAGCAGCAGTCACGACGAATAAAACGTAATATCAGTTAAGTAATTTGCAAGACGAATAATAATAGTTACAGCAGATATTGAGCGTCACAGTAGATGTAGTGTTTACGTAAACCTTCAACTAAGATTGCGATCTAGATAAGGAAAAAATGACATTTCTATCAAATACAATCTAATTTCGTATTTAATTTAAAATTCAATCTAAGTTTGAGTTAATCTGTACAGAGCTATAAGGAAAACGTTTGTTACACTGAAGATATAGACAAAACGATTAATGAAATAAAATAACTGCATGATGAACAGACGATAAATAAAATTAATGTATGGTGAATACAGCAAAACCCGTGACAAAAAGAGTTGAATGATACAAAAAAAATCGACGAACATATATTGTTGAAAGACGAAGTGAAATCTAAAAGTGATCGAATTTTAGGTAAATTCTTTTCAGAGTTGTTCTTAATTATGCAACTTACCGATTTGTTTTCATGTTCGACGTCGCTTTTATTTAAAATCCGACTCAGTTGGATTACTATTCAATTCCGTCGACTGTCGACCGTCTTCAGTTGTTGTTTGCGTATCAGATCCACCAGCTGCATCGACAGAGGATGATGGAGAAAACGAAATATCCAGATCAGTATCGTCATCAAGCTCAGTGCTCGCACGTTTCCTTTTGGCAGCGGCACATTGACTACTTTGCGTCAGATGCTTGTAAAAATTGCTTAATTGACAATGTTTTCGTCCCTTTGGTATTGGAATGTTAATTGTTTGATTACAACGACATTTTATAACAGCGGATTTGTTATTGAATACGATCTGATAATCGTCCGGTTCAGTGAGCGCATCGCTTCCAAGATTGAATTGATCACGATGCTTCTCCCACCAACTTTTGATTTTTTCATTGAGAAAATGGCGATGTTCTGGATGGAATAAAGCAGCAGTTGTCGATGAGTTGATTGAAAGAGGCGTAATTGGCATCGGTGTCGAAGGTACTTGGTGGGGATGACTATTGGCATCGGTAGAATTGTTTGACTTGATGCGCTTATTTCTCTGTGCAATAAGAAACGAGTTGAGTAATTGTTGAAGATAATGAAGATATCCTTGTACACCAGCCAGAACAGTTCTTTTTTTATTCAAAGTCTTTATCGAAAGACGATCTTGTAAATCGACAATAAATGGATCATCGCTGTGAATGTCAAAGAAATCCAACGAGTTTGTGTTTAGAAAACAACGAGCATTCGAAATTTTCTGTATCTTGAGTAAATCTTCAACGTCCTTGGATGTTAGTTCTTCTACAAGAGAGTAGAATGCATCTCCTCGCAGACTGAAAGCATTTGTTGGTATCATAGAGAGATCAATGGTGATGGAATATTGTGATTGTTTATTCGAAACGCGAGGCATAAGTTCAGAACGAATTATGTGTTTTCTAGCCAAAGAAAAGATGAAGTTAACGAACAACGTTCATTGCTTTTCTTATATATCGTCTATTTGAACATCTCGGACGATAACAAAAGAACAGAAAAGATCGTGTTTGCACTTGTTGAACCCATATCGGTTTACGTTATGAACGTTAATGAATCATTGTTGGCTTTGTAAACGTTGAAAATTCTCTAATAACTATCAGTTTTAACGAATAAGACTAGCTCTGATTTGCAAGAATCCGTTAAAAATCGAATTATTTATCATTCATAAGTTCTTGTATTCAATGCTTGTTATATAATATTTCAATATTGCTTCGAAAATTCAATCATACATCTTGTACTCCAGCGGTACTCCCGTACTCCGACGGTACTCCCGTACTCCGACAGTACTCCCGTACTCCAGGGATACTCCCGTACTCCGGAGGATACTCCCATACTCCGGAGGATACTCCACTTCGGCCTCCGATAAATTAAATTTTCTCCGAACACATTCGACTGTACTCCATTACTTCAGCAGCCGTATATCTTCAGTTTCAAATCTGGAGTTGGCTGTTTCCCCCTTGTGAATAATACACTTCATCGGACAGGGCTTTTTTCCTAATACGAAAATTTTCGCACACTGATGAGTCAACAAAGACATTCGTTGTAATGACACATCTATTATATGAATATAAGTATCACCAGCTTATCGCTCTATCGACACAATTCGCTTATTTTGGCATCGTTTTCTTTATTACTAATATTTTTAGTATGTTGATTCATGATAGAATACATCGGGATTTCCACATGAACCCAACCACACTGTACAAAAGTTTTCTTAGATTTCCATTAAACTTTTATGGTTGATAGAGCTTTTAATTCTGATCTTTCTGAGAAAAAAATTTTCCGAATTCCTTCCGTTTTTATGGAGAAAAGTTAAAATACTGTAGGTCCAATTTTCGAAATGGCAATTTTTTTAGCCGACTTCCGGATGTTTTTGGCGATTTTCTCTATGCAAACTAGGTCAAATGGTGAATATAATATGATCATTCGATTCCTCTTGGTCCAGCGCATTCATCGATGGTAAATTTTATAGGGGTTTCTTGAAAAAGTCACATTTACCATCACCCACCCACACCCTCATCACAATAGAACTTTTCAAGATGAAGATCTTTCAAAAAGAGACTTTTAATTCTTTTGTTCCGATATAAACCTGTATAACCCATACCACAACCAAATAGATCCTTGGTGCTCAAAATCAATTCATCAACTGTAAGACCTTGTG
This sequence comes from Adineta ricciae, assembly GCA_905250025.1. Classification (NCBI taxonomy): domain Eukaryota; kingdom Metazoa; phylum Rotifera; class Eurotatoria; order Adinetida; family Adinetidae; genus Adineta; species Adineta ricciae. The sequence continues at coordinate 61,734 of CAJNOJ010000384.1, read as the reverse complement.
TTTTGTGAATAGTCATTGCCCGACTCAGTTTTAAAGGCAATTGTTTATTTGAAGAGCTATCTGTTGAACTATTTTCATATTTATCATCGTTCTCATTATTTCGTTCTACACATACAGTATCACGATTATGACAATGCTGACAACTTGTCCTATGCAAAGTACCTGCGCTTGGTGAATCACATTTGATTACAATTCGAACAATTTCTTTATATTTATTCTCGATAAAATCAACAATTCGTCCTGTGACACCATTCGCCAAGCCATCAGCAACACAAATATTATTCGTAATCATAATTCGTGCGTTCTTCGCTAATCGAAGTGGTGCATGTAAAATTTTACTATATCTTCTTTGACATGATTTAACTTGATTTCCTTTTTTATCTATTTCATAAAATACTTTTATATCGTTACATATCCGATCAGGCATTTCATTATTGTGTTCGTCAACATCAACATTTTTCGCGAATAAATGTAATGCTTGTACACTGTATTCTTCATTTATTTAAATAACGTTGATGACATTTTTTAAGAATATTTCGGTCTGGTTTTATCATTTCTTCTTTCTTTTTCAACTTTCGAATACGATTTAACATCTCTGAAAACGACCCACATTCCTTTTGTCTTTCAGTAGTATTCATTTTAGTCATTTCAAAATGATCTGAGTTACAAACAATATTTGCCCATTCATCTTCTTTCGTTTCTGTTGAGAAATCATCAACAATTGTCTTCAATTCATCAGCCATTTCAAAATGAGCTTCATACTTCTTTCGATTGTCACAAACGATATCTTTCACTTTTCGATTACATTTTGCTCGATTATCAAACATTTCTCCTTCTTCATAAAACAATTCGTATGGTTTTTTCAATTCATTGCGATTTCGAATAGGTAAATAGAGAGATAAGAGATTTTCGAAATAGTTTTCAGCATCATTTTCTCGATGAAAATGAGGAAAGCGAATAATAGCTGATTTTCCAACTCGTTTTTTGACAGCAAAGTTAAGAGTTCTCAAATATTTTATTGGTGTTCTTGGATTTTTACTAACTCTTTTTACAGCAAAAAACTCGTAATTCGATGCAAAATCAGCCATACAAATATGGAATTCTTCATCAAATGGACGATCGAAATATTTATCCGCTAGATTACTCATATATATATTTTGATCATTAGGATTTAATTGCTGCAAGGCTTCTCGTGATTTAAGAAATCTACAACTATTCGAATGAGATGGAACAAACACGAATCCTCGACTTGAATAGACTAATGGCATCTTTGCTGCACGATAGATAGCTTCTTGAACACTTATTTGTCGATGATTAAAAAAAGTACCTGTTAATTTTTTCATCTCTTCATGAACTGTTACATTCCCTTCTCGACATTCCTTATGTGTTGCTTCTAAAAGTATGCTCATTTCTCGTTCTGGCTTTGTCGTGTACGACATTAAATATCTCGCACATGCATACGGATCCAAAATAAATTGTATGTTCATATTTGCATTCCAAGCCCTCAAAAGCTCTTCATTGTATTGATTTATCCAACGTGCATTTGGTTCTCTCTTATGAAATATTTTTGGTCGACTATGAACAGTTGAGAGAGACCATTCGTAGTATTCATATGTCCAATTGTATTTATCGAGAATTGTGTCAAAGTCTGTCCAAGTTAAAATCTTGTCTTTTTCAAGGTTATTCAATTCAATATTGATATCTCGTAACGTTTTTTTCACAATCTTTATCAGTTCAACGTCTTCGTCATTTTTAGGCATATATGGAAATGAAATAAAAGTTCGTCGTGATATAGCACGAGGAAATTCGAAACGGCAAATTGTTCCATGACATATTAAACATGATTTCGAATGATTCCGTGAATGACTTTGAAGTTCCTTGACGTAATAGTGCAATTCTCCATCTTCATCAATTGATGGAAACCATGTCGTGGTGTACTTATCACAGAATTCTATAATTTCCAATATAGTTTTTTCATCTGTGTTTTTTCCATTGTATTTCGGTGCATTTTTCACCCAAAGTGGCATATGAGCATGTGGTGAACCTCTCATCTGCATTTCAATACGAGCAAACCAATCAATAACTTCTCCTAAACAATATGCACCACCTTTCACAAATTTTTTCATAAATACTTGAAATCGTCGTTCAAACATGTGTGCAGCAATAACTGGATTTTTACGAATAAGATTTACTTTTTCTAGAAAACTGTAAACTTCTTTTACTTCTTCTCCACTATTTCGAGCAATGACATCAAGAAATTCTTTCCAGCGCATATCTGCACAAGACAATGTTAAGAAGAATGTCGGAATTCCTAACTGACGATTCATACCGAATAGATCTTTTAAACGTTGATTCCAATATTGTGGACTACCAGGTACTGTTTCAAAATGTCGATAAATCATATCGTTTTTAAGAAGTAGTTTCAATTGATTTTCATCTTTACCTTGACTAGCTGTCATAGGAATCATTTTTCGAAATGCAATATTACTTGATGAATAGGCTTGTTTCAAATCGCTGACATATTGCAAATAAAAAATGTAGCTAGGATCATTTGCAAACCGTAGATCAGACGAGAGAAGTCGTACTTTACAATATTCTTTCCAATAGAGTTTACTCATTTGATTTTCATCAAAAGAACCTTTACCATCTGGAAACAGATGAGGAAAAGCAAGTTTTTCAACACCCTTTTCTGTTAATAAAGAGTTAAGTTTATTTTTCTCTCCAGGCGCCACGGCTAGTATCACTTTATTATTATCTATAACGATTGTATCATTGAAATTTGCTGGTTGAATACATGACGCTGTCTCTATATTATACTTCGTTCTAATATCTCCACTATCTTCATATACTGTATCTCATCATCATCGTTCGCACTATCACCTTACGACCTAAAGCTAAATGATCTTTTAAGTTTTCTCCTTTCACTCACTATTGACTTTTCAATACTTTCATCAACAATATCACGATCAAATCGTTCTTTATCAGAGATTAAATAATTTTCAATAATATCAACTACATTAATGTTGGCATATGCTGGGTTAATTTCTTTTAAAATAAACAAAGCCGTACGAATATCATTGGGATTAATCCATTGTTCTTCCCATACTGCTTTATACTTTATTTGACGTTTCAATTGTAATCGAATAACCATTGATCGATCTACCGGTCGTGGCAAAGTAGATACAGTTTCTTCAACATCGACTGGAACACAATGCAATGGTCCTTTTACACCTTTTTGTCCGAATCTATTTGAGATTTTTCCACCTCCTAAATGCACTATCTTCATAAATACTATTCGAAGTGCAATGAGATGTCGTTCTAAATCATTTAGTTTTCCTAACTCTACAGGTATTTCACTAACTTCAAGTTTATTAATAATTGCTCGACTAGGCATCTCTCCGCGTTTTATTTTCTCGGAACAGAATTTACAAATACAACCAGTATTTTGTCGACCATTAGCATTCAAATATGATTTAATACGTTCCATTGTTTCCTCGCTTTTACACATTTTCAAATATTTACCTTCGATACACGACAACACTTGATCACGAAAGAATTTTAATCGACAATCAGTACAGCTGTAATCTGGTCCATCTTTAGCAACTTTACGAAATGATTCCAATGAACAATTATATTCAATTCTACTTGTACTATGAACATTTAAATCCATCAACATACATTTCTTTAAAATTTGGCGATAATGTTGATCCTGTTTCTGTTTTTCACGTCGCAGCTTTACATTATTGTTATAGTTAGCGATACTTTTACAAATTATTCGACTACGAAATAAACCATCTCAGTGATATCGAGACATAAAGCAAGCATGCGAATGCTCTTTATGCTTTATTCGAAAATCTTCATCATTTAGATATTTTTCTGAAAACAAACACTTTGCTTTCTCTTTGTGTTGTTTTCCAAAATTTTTCTCGTTATTATATTCATATCTAAACCATTTATTCTGCTCTTGGCCTCTTTTATGAAGAATATTTTTCAAACAATTATTGCACTTGGCTTTTTCTTTTATCAACGATATGTTTTTTCTTTGAGCAACACATCGTGAAACTAAGCTTACTAACTGCCGCACAGTTTCCCCAACTATTATCACATTTTCAGATTCTCCTTCTCGTTGTTGTTCTTGCTTTTCAGACGCGGCACTTCCTGACGACATACACTTTTCATGAACCGTGCACATAGTTCGTCTATCCTGAAGAGTATTCGAAGACGAATAATGATTGTCAATGACACAGTTCTGTTTAAATTTTGAAAATCTCTGAACCACTTCAATAATACATAAAGTCACATGCCAACAAAAACTAAGACCTTGAACACCTGTACGACAACGATAAGCGTTTCGCCACGTTTTCACTTTAGCAGCAACCGATTTTCTTCGTGCCATCGATGGAATCAGCACAATAATTAGTTACACCAACCTCTTTCAATCTCCCGATAACAACTATTTCAAAAGAAAATTTATTTTCAACGAACAAATCGTATTATGCCCAACTTCTATACGTAACAATAGACAAAGAAATAATTTCTAATAATTTAAAATCAATACGTTACTAAAATTCTATTCAATAATGGCCACTCTCAATTGACAAAAACCATAAACAAACTTATGACATCAAAGCCTCTATGAACTAAAATCTAGCGAGACATGAGGTCGCCGCATTCATTAATTATCTTTTCAATTAATCATAACAGACTTCTAACGAATCTTTTCGCGCCTACTCTTCTTTTAATTATCTTCACCCTAGCAAATATCATCACCACATTTTACCACTAAATTCGTGTTTTATTTTGGGCAAACGACAACAGTTAATGAAATTCTGAGAAGAAATATCTCATCTTCACCTAGCTAACTGGCCGACGACGCTCCGATCCCTTGATCACCGCGTCACTAAAAATGGACTTTGGATGGTTGTCTAGAAAGAAAGATAATAATAATAATAAAAAGATGCGATTGAATTCAAGAATACGATGCTAGCGCACCGTATTAATTATGGAAAGTAAGACAAAGAAATATTCAAATGAATCATATTGAACAATCTTTTAATGAAATAATTATCACTCGATTATAAAGTTTTATTAAATGAATATTAATTAAGTTTCATTTTTTCGATTTCTATTTTGATCTTGTAAGAGAAACAAATTCTTCTCGCGTTTTGACATCTTCTTGAAAACTACCAATCATTGCAGAAGTTATTGTTCGTGAATTAACTTTCTGTGCGCCTCGCATCACCATACACATATGACTTAAAAGAAAGAAATACATCAATCAAATGATTATCTTCTTAAAAATTCAAAACATTACACGCATTCAACAATAACACCAACACCACGAGGATCGACTGCTTCTTTTACTGCTTCAGCAATTTCTCGAGTTAATCGTTCTTGAACTAAAATTTGATGGATATGAAACATTCTTCGATTTTAAATTAGAATTTTACCTTGAAGACGACGACTGAATACTTCAACAATTCTATTTCAAAAAAAATTAATTAGAAAAAAATATAAAATTTTTGATTATTTGAAATTTACCTTGCTACTTTACTTAAACCAATAACTTTTTTATTTGGTAAATATCCAACTGAAACTTTACCAAAAAAAGGAACTCTTTTGAGAAAAAATTCAAAGAAATTTCTCATAGAATTCTTCAAAACTTACAAATGATGTTCACATAATGAGAATATATCAATATCTTTAATAACAACCATATTATCGCATTCTTCATCAAAAACAGCATCACTGACAACATCCGAAACCGCTTGTTCATATCCTTTTGTAAAGAATAAAATTGCTTCTGCTGCTCGTTTTGGTGTTTTTAATAAACCTATTTGAAGAAAATCGTTGTCTACTATCAAAATGATTACAGTTCTTTACCTTGTCGATGAATATCTTCTCCAAGACTATTTAAAATTTCTGCATAACAATTAGAAATAGTTTCAACACGTTCAGCACAGATTTGTTTATTATCATGGTCACGTAAAACTTTGTCTGTTTGAAGAATACTCACTTGACGAACTAAATAAAAAAAAGATCTTTATTTCCCTGAAAAAGAAAACGAGAAAGTCTTCCGTTTTAGTTACCTAAATTCGGTAAATCGTTTTCTTCTTCTTCCCTTGCGTCCGGTACTGTTGCTGGTAATGAATAATTTCCACTAGTCGAAGGATTTACTAAATTATTATTGTTTGATAAAGCCATTTTATTCGCTATATTGAAGAACTAGAAACAAATAAAACTATAAACATGAAGGGTGAAGGTGGAAATCTGGGTGAATGTGTTTCTGTTCAATGAAGGCTGAGTTTGACAGCCGGTGATAGTTCATGTAATTCGGGATATCTTTGGAACTCAGGCTCTTAGGTTGTTGTGAGGAGTAGTATCATGATATCTTTAAAAGTTGGGTGGCTGTGCTGGTACCATAAATTACAGGTAGCCTCTGATCATTATTCTGCTGAATAATAGTCTCTAGTAGTATAAACCACTGTGAAATGCCTGTGTGTGTTTATATACGAATGACAGGTATAAATGAGAGCTTCTCTGGTGAAAGAAGAATGAATTTACTCACTGCGCGATCGAATATGAAGGTAATGTGCAACTGAGCACCTCCTTATATATGGTGGCATACCGGTAAGCAGAACGACGCACTGTGTACGTTGAGTCATACCTGACAGACAATAAAATAACTATTTTTCACCGGGAGTGCTAGGCAAGAACAAACATAGAATGGTGCGATTTTCACATCGAAATATACGTTTTTTTCTGTTCATTCGTAGTGAGTGTAAACAAATAGATTTTTGGATCTCCACGAGAACTCTGTAAGACTTTAATTGTATCCTTTTTTCAGCTATGGTGTGAATCTGTCGCAATGGTAAAAATTAATAGTGCAAGTGAACAAATGACAAAGACATATATCGATGCTATAGAGAAACGACAGAGAATAAATATTCTTTCTCTATTGATCTTTTAAAACAGTGATGATTCACCATATACAGCTAGGGATATTTGTATTGTACGTGCACAAATTGACTTTAGTGAAGTTGTGAAATGAAATATAAAAAACAAAGCCAAATTGAGACAAAATGTAAGAAGGCAAAATGTAAAGGACAAATTGTCATCTGCCAAAGTTAGCAGTCACCATCTTTTCCTACGGCTTCATCCATCGGTATTTTTTCGAAGAAATGTAAACTAGTTTTTCGGCGATTGCTTCGAATTATAGACGAAGCACAAAAACAAACACTACGAAGAAAAATCCAGTACTGTGAAGAAAGCAAAAGACTCAGGTACCTCTGACGACCGCACATTGACGACAACCATTGTTAGCTGAAACTATAGGAACATCAGCGAAAGAGAGAACAATCGAACCCACGCCTTCTGATATTCGGGCAGGTGTCCTAATCCAGTTTTACTAGAAGGGCCATCTTAATGTCTAGTCTAGCGTTGTGTGATTCATCACAAACGCTAACAACCATAATCGTGAATAAGTGCAATCCACTTTTTTACTAGTGTTTGTTTTTGTGCTTTGTCTGTAATTCGAAGCAATCGCCGAAAAATTAGTTTACATTTCTTCGAAAAAATACCTCATTCGAAACCATTCTATGTTTATTCTTGCCTACCACTCCCGGTGAAAAGTAATTATTTTACTGTCTGTCAGGTATGACTCTACGTACACAATGCGTCGTTCTGCTTACCGGTATGCCACCATATATAAAGGAGTGCTCAGTTGCACATTACTTTCATATTCGATCGCGCAGTGAGTAAATTCATTCTTCTTTCACCAGAGAAACTCTAATTTATACCTGTCATTCGTATATAAACACACACAGGCATTTCCCAGTGGTTTATACTACTAGAGACTATTATTCAGCAGAATAATGATCAGAGGGTACCTGTAATTTATGGTACCAGCACAGCCACCCAACTTTTTAAGATATCATGATACTACTCCTCACAACCACCTAAGAGCCTGAGTTCCAAAGATATCCCGAATTACATTAACTATCACCGGCTGTCAAACTCAGCCTTCATTTAACAGAAACACGTTCACCCAGATTTCCACCCTCGCCCTCATAAAAATAAATTATTCTAATTTCTTCTGTAGAGTCTTCGTGAAACGTTTCTTTTAAACAATGTCGAAATTTCGAAATGCTGAAACCCACTTCAGAGTTGATTCCAATGGTGCTGGAAAGGCATATACACATGAAACAAATGATGGTCCTTATCAAATCTGAGACATAATAGATCACGGCGGCAATACTTTTTCTTTAAAGAGTAGGGCGACTGGTAAATTTTTAGATAGTAATTTCCAAGGTCATGTTTATGCATTACCTGAAAATGGAAGTGCACATCAAAGATGGTGATTTGAGGGTCAACGTATTATAAATCTTGCAACTGGTATGGCATTAGATTCAAATTGGGATAAGCATATTTATACAATGGCCCCAAATGGAGGCAATTTTCAAAATTGGATCCGGGAATAGACAAAATCACGATTTGCCTAATTAAAATCAAACCTTGTATTCGATCACAAAGAAAATTTTAAACATTTCTCAGTTTAATTTGTAATTAGGCCACTTTTTCAAAATTTTCGAATAAATAATTGGATAATAATGATAACTTGAGAGAATGTGCGTCTAGCAATACCAAGACTAGTTTCAGTGCTGCTACGGGTCTCCTCAGTTGGCTTTGACTTATGCTCGCGTTCGTCATCTGATGTTCAAATGAAAATCAGCAGTCAAATGGAAGGTGTGAGTAATCAAAGGAAAATATGTCACGACGCGTTTCGATGTTCCTCAAGGGTCTCATCAGATGGTTTAAGTCGTAACGGATTCGAAAATAGGAAACAGACGGTAATTTTTGGTGTACACTGATGGTATGTGGAATGACGGCGTTTTGGCGATGGCGACTACTAGAGCACTCGGATGTTGGTCATTCAATTCCACTTCTACCAATTCTAGAATTGAAACCGAACCGAATTAGAACTGTTGCATGCCTACATGAAACTGTTTAAATACTAGGAAACCACAAGGGAAAAAAGAAAACGGAATATTAGCACATTATAGTTGCTAGCTGAAAGCGATTAAAAAAAAGTTTGTACATGTGGCACACGAGCATTGATGTTTTTGTGATGGAAGATAGTCGTATTCAGGCAATCAAGCGAACTGCAGTTGAAAGAGGCAAATAGGGGCGCACCACATCCAGTTTCAATCCCCATGCTCACATACATGCATTGTCTTCATCATCATCATATCCCATAGGCTTGGCGCCCGTTGGGTCCAACCATTTACGGAATCAGATTTTTCCATGCCCGTCTATCTTGCGCAAGGTGGAACAAGTCATGTCCACTACGTTGACACCATTCCGTTCTGTCATCGAGCCACTCTCTGCACGGCCGTCCTCTTCGAGATTTTCCGTCTATTTGTGAAAATANATATATTTATAAATCAAACAGATTTATAAACTACAAAGAGATTTATAAATCCTGAAGAATTTATAAACCAATGAGAATTTATAAATCACCAGTGAATTTATAAATACACAAAATGTTTATAACTGCTTTAAATTTCGGACGAAAAAATTTATGATTTATAAATCGATTTATTTATATTGATTTATAAATGAGCATATTTCGGACTCTTCAGTGCTCTCAGTTTGTTGTCAAGACTCAGCTTCTTGCTGCCCCAAACGTGCTTCAGCGTTCCTATTCTCCTTTTAATCTCTTCCGAGCACTTGTTGTCCCACGTCAGTAGGCTACCGAGATATTCGAATTTTTCAACGTTTTCGATTGTTTCACCTGCCAGCTGGATGCTATTATCCGGTTTCCTATCACCGAACACCATGATTTTAGTTTTGTTCGTATTTAGCAACAGTCCTGCCTATTCAGCACTTTCCTTTGTCAGCTCGATTTGCCTTTTGAGTAAGCCGAGGTCCTCCTCCATGAGATCAATATCGTCATTCCACCGATTCGGACTCCGCAGGTGTTCTGTCTCACCTGATCCATGACTCGATCGAGGTATGCGATGAAGAGGAGTGGTGACAGCGGGTCGCCTTATCTCGTTCCCACATTCGTATGGAACTAATCACCGTATTCTTTACCAATGCGAACAGCTGACTGTGCCTTCTCATAGATCTAGCTTAGCAGGGTGACCATTCTCGGTTCCAACCCGTAGGACTTCAACGTAGCCCAGATGATGTTATGCTTGATCGTATCGAATGCTTTTTGAAAGTCAATGAAACAGTTGTATACTTTTTCCCCTGTCGTTTAGCCTTTTCGGCTATGAGCCGCAGTGTCAAGATCTGATGTACAATACTTCTGTCCTTTCGGAAGCCAGCTTGTTCTTCCGATAGGTACGGATCGAGGTTACCTTTTAGTCTGTTTAGTAGCACTGTCAAATGTACCTTTCCCGTATGATTGATAAGAGAGATCGTTTGGTAGTTCGAGCAGTTACTTAGATCTCCTTTCTTTGGTGTCGGTACTAGAAGAGACTTGCCCCACTCTTCTGGGATGGTGCCTTCTCGCCATGCTTTGTTACAGAGTTTACGTATCTGTCGCGCCAGCTGATCCCCTCCAGCTTGTAGCACCTCTGCAGTGACTCCGTCCAACCCTGGACTTTTATTCTTTTTCAGCGAGCTTGTTCGCATTGTTCGTGGATCCAATGCTCTTTATCCTGTCTTGCCACTTTCTTGACTCTCGTACAAGAGTCTCTGTACGCTTGTGCGTATCTGTCTGAAACGTTTTTCCGGAGATCCAGGGTTTCTTCGTAGCCCGCTTGACTGGTACGGTCGACTCGACTGCGCTTCTGATCGCTTCTGAGATCCTCGCGAAATGCTCTTCCAGATCGTCTGTGGGACCTATGCTTTCCATGTGTTTGGCTAGTGTAGCATTGCAGGATTGCCTCGTTTTCTCGTCCGTCAATCGGCTTACATCAACTCCGCGGCACTGTTGTGCTTCGCTTTTCAATTTCTTGAATCGCAGTCTGACGTTGCACACCACCTGGGGAAGCCCAGGTCCACTTCCGATCCGATTTATTTTGGAATCTCGAGTTGCATACGTAGAGATTATGCGCTGTAGCGAATTCTAGAAGGCGTTCTCCGCGTTCGTTTCTGTCGCTGTATCCGTATCGCCCCATTACAGGTTTCCAATCGCTGTTATCGCTACCAATTTTTGCATTCCAATCGCCTGTCAGAATGATGACGTCCCTTTTATCTGTCTTCGAGAGCACCTCATCGATGTCGTTGTAGAATGCCTCGATGTCTTCCTCGGAAAATGTGGAAGTAGGTGCGTACACGTGCATCACTGTCATCTTAAACGGAGATGCATTGAATCTCGCCGTTATTATCCAGGAGTTGATTGGGTTGTATCCTATCAATGCCTTTTTTGCTTGTTTACTGAGGAGGAAGCCCACACCCCTCGTATGTGTTCTTTCCTCTCCCGACCAAATGAGGTCACCGCTTGGCGTTTCGCCTTTTCCTGTCCAGCGGACTTCGGATATACCAATGATCTCGTATCTGAAACGTTTCATTTCGTTTCGAAGCAGTTCTAGATTGCCCGCAGCCCACAGAGTCTGCACATTCCATGTTCCCACTGTCAGGAGTTTCTTTACTAGCCTTAGCCTATGCGTGTTTTCCGTCGTAGAAGGCGTGTTAGCGTCGTCAGTTTTTCCAGTAGCCAACTTTTCGACTCTGTCCTAGTCACTCGCAGAGGAAGCGGACCTTGTTTTCCCGGGAGACGTCCGAGCCGGTATGGATTCCTATGATCGTCGTTCATGGTTGGTTTGTTTCGTCTTTTTGTTTTTACTGACGGCGGTATCTGCATCCATTCCGTCAAACGCTCCTCCTTTGTCCAGACTTGCGACCGGCACGCAGACCGGTGGATTCCGATCTCCGTGGTGGAGTTTGGGCATAGTACTATTTACCTGATATCTTAGTCTAAAAGGGCCATAATTTAACATAAATATGTCAGTTTAGTTAAGTGTAGATCGTTTTGTGTTATCTTGTAGCGGTCATCTTAGGACTTATAAGTCGCTTCAATGCTCTACCCACAAATTTGTTCCATATAAATTAGAAGATGATCTCTGCAATATGATGGCTCGATACATTACAGTGTATTTCTTCCCTATATTACTCTCTATGTCGCTCTTGTAATCCTTTTTTCTCGCTTCAGTTATCCTTGTCTGATGTATACATATAATTATCCACACTGTATGGAACCGATGCGATTTTCGAAAGGAAGAAATCAACGAAGGGATGCTCCATTAGAAAGCGTGACATACAGGAAAACACAAAACGATCTGCGCTTAACTAAATCGACATAATTTTGCTAAACTATAGCCTATTTAGGTTTAGGTACCAAGTAAAAAGTACTCTGCGTGAAGTACAAATACAAAAACTTGCGTCCTAGCTCTACTGCCTGACTAAAAATGCTTAGCCCTATTAAACAATTTTCGATTCAACTATACGTTAATCACAATTTTCAGTCTTAACTCAATGAATTGAGTGTACCAACTAGTCTGAAAATTAGTCAGAGGAGATCTTATTCAACGCGGAATAATCAATTCTTGATTCGAACAGAAGAATAATACATAGTGCATTCAAATATTCTATGTTGTTGAACACAGTCTGGAAGAAGGTGTAAAGGGTGTAGCGATAATAGATTATATTCATCAGTCCTAATTCACCCCAAAACTACTACGTATATGAGTCAAAACTCATAGAGTACAGATCATTATAAATTTCCAGAGCCCACAGGAAGTAATTTAATATGCCCTGCTAATTCGTCATAGAGTATTATTGACATAAGATCGAACGCTATCATAGACAAGCGGTTGAGAAAGTAAAAGCACTTAATTTATAGTCTTGAAATTATTATCATACTTCTGCAGTTCTAATCGAAAATATGTGTTATGTCTAAGAGAGAACAGAATATGATAAGACGCAAGTTGAAATATAAATTCGCAAAATGATTTTTATCTGTAAAAAATAGTCTACTTTAGATTTCATTACAAATGAATCTTCATCGTCATAATAACGATAATGGCTTCCCAACAAGAGAACTTCGGTATATAAGTACAATCGTTTCTGCTCATGTTCACATTCTCTCACTTCTCTATCCAATTAGATTATCTTCTCCATGGGCAACCATTTTGGCTATATTTTTTATTGGCAAGATTTTGTTGGTTATTGCTGGAGTTATTGTTATTTCGTTGATACCTCTGTATCTAAGTCGCAAAAGCGAAGACATATCGGTGAACAATCCTAATGATAGTATGAACACTATCATCATTACTATTTGTATTCTTCTTTAATTTTTTTCTAGGGATAAGATCAATCAACATGGCCTTTGCTGTCACGTCTGCCATTTCAACATCGCAGGCAGTAACTAACTACGATTCAGTTGCCAAGCAAGTCAGTTTATATTACTTTTTTCTCTAACATACAAAAAATACAGAAGAAACATGCTAATTTATAGGTCAATCAACATCTCAAGTATCCAGCGAACATATTTAATGCTCAATCAGCACAATACTATGCTGTGGCAGCCACAGGTGTTACTACGAAAAGGAAGAAACGCCAAGCAACGTAAGTTATTTTACCCAAAATTTCATCTATACAGTGTTTGGAAGTTCATTGACCAAGACGAGAATTTGAATATGTCTATTACGGTTGAGCAAACGAGCTGCGGTTTTATGGCAGTGGTAGAAGAATGTTCAAAGTTTACACGCCTAAAGACACGCTAAGAGAAACTCTTATCAAGTACAAGTAATGGCCTCAAAGGAAAAGGTTTACTTTTTCACAAATAGTCCCTCAGACCATGCCTTAACGAATATACAGCTTAACTATGTCACTAGTATTGATAAAAGAATTAGTTCATTTACTTGAGGTGTAGTGTGGACATTTATTTCTTTTTGACAACAGAGTAACCGTTACACCACTTTGCGTACCACTTTTTCTCACCTATGGAAAAGTAGACCTTTTTCCTTTGAAGCCATTGCTGTTCTATAATAAAGAGCTTCTCTTCAAATGCCTTTATAGATATAAACTTTGAACATTCCTCTATCATTGGTATAGAGAGCTAGCCCGTCTGCACGAGCTGTAGCAGAGACGTTCAAAACATTGTTTTTCGATCAATGAATCTCCCAGAACACTATAAAGCATTTCGCTATTTCTAAATTATGCTTAGGGACAAATTATCATGCGAAACAGGCGCGAAATTGAACCTAGTATTATACGTGAATGTATGTCCAAGTACTGGTTGTCATACATCTTATTGCTTCGAAAAGTGTATTCCCACAATGAAGTCCCAAATTCGATCAGAACTAGGCTCGGAACCATTATTACTCAACATTAAAACAGCTGATGGATCTACTTCCACTGTTTTGGCACAATTTTGCTCGTTTGATAACATTGTTCCAAGTAAGAAGTCAATCAAAATGAATATGCTTGTACAAAGTATTAGAGATGAAATCAAACAAAATGACGAGAGAATTTGTTTCGTTTATTCTTCTTTGTAATTACTTGTCCTATTCTTGGTATTTCAATTGCATGTTTTTCTCAAATTCTATCCCTTAAGACTGACACATCATTACTTATGTATTTGGTAGCGGAAGAAATAATTAGCGATATATCGCAAGAATATTCAGGTTTTCGTGCGAAATCCTTCTCTATAATGAGGCGTCTTGAATTTTGTGCTTGTGGTCACCAAACTGAAATGTAAAGTAACTGATTGTTATTTAATGAGCTTTGTTTCCTATTGCAGCTACACTTACAACGAATGGAGTGACAACAGCATCGACAACATCAACAACATCAGCAACAACATCAACGGGATCGACAACATCTGCAACAGAAGCAGAACCTGAAACAACAACAGAAGCAGAACCTGAAACAACAGCAGAAGATTCTGCACCACGATAAACACAAGAACCTAAAAACTCGTTCGAAAATAATCGACGTGGGACTATCATGAATTCTAATAAAGTTTTAGATAGGCGACATTGGGGTGAAATGACTACATCTATCATTCTTCTACTAATTCATTTTTTGTTAATAAAACGCTCATTCATACACTCTTGAAAAGTCAAAGATGCACATCATACTCAACCTTTTCTGACACTAAAGGATAATTTTGCAAAAGTCGTAAATATATGATTTAATAGCACATCATGTTTGTGCGAATTCCAGGGCATTATAAAAATAAATTGACAATAATGAACGTTCATTGATAACGAGGTTTTTTACGAAGGCAGGATTTTTAATACTAAGATAAACGATAGTGTTTCGAGTTCTTGATCACTATGGACCTATCATTTAACAATATAAATCATTCACTTTCAGAGAACTTAACATTCTCTACTATTTCTTACTTAATGTGTTATTTTGGAATCCTGTGCTCTACTTGATCCCAGTATCTCAGAACAATTTCAACTGATCATCTTAAAACACACTGATTTTTTGGTAAATAAGCTTTAATTCTTTTTTCTGATCTGAAATAGTAAGACTGCTAAGGAAATGATGAGTATACTCACTTTGTAGAGTGACGATTCGAAAATTGTGCATTCGATAAATCTATAATGGTTTGTCCAATCTAGCTGACTTTTTCATTGTAGATGCAGAACTTTTCGTTCTGTAAGTAGTACACATTTCACCTCTTAATACTGTACTGTTGAAGAGATATTCACAATATACTGAAATATGTCGAGTCATCTTTTTCCTGTAAGTATTTATCGTTTAATCGACTTGAATATTGTCTAATCAGATGCAATTCTACTTAGAATATAACTGCCCCTAATATAGACTGTTCGCCAACATTTATTATCATGAAAATGCTAACAAAATGGTTCACGGTTTTCAATGGGATGAGTTATTTTTATTGTTTAAATGAGCAGAAATGTGACTACATTGCGCACATTTTCCTTAATGTTCAATAAAATATCGAGAAAATTTTGTCACATAACCCATGCATGCAGCGTAATAAATGCGTCACTTAGAACCTGTTTAGGTGCATTTTCATTTTGTCAGATGATTCGTAATAAAAAGTGGCAATTTACTCGCATATTATTTCAAGTATTATATCTTGATGAAAGTTTACATAAAACTTTTGACACTTCTGTCACAGGCATGTGTGCAACATACTTTCACATCATTCTTCTACATTCTTGGTTGCACTGTTTTGGGATAGACAGATTGAGTTTCGTCTCTCGAACGAAGACAACGCTATTAATTTCCTTTACGGATTACTCTTTAATTGGGTTCTCTATCCGAGCAAATTTTCATATTTGAAATCAAGCCTTTCTTTTCTTTTTTAAAGAGCTTGAACTCTTTTACAGAATTTGTCTAAGGTTAGTGTATACAAAACTTTACACTTTGGTTGAAACTTATTACCAACTCGAATCCTTTTGCAATGTTCAATAGATAACAGAAACCAAAACAGAGTAGAGTACTCGACCTTGAGAAATTTCATTGAATCACCAGTGCTGGATGAAGTGAAACGAATAGCACATAAGAACTTTTGTTCCACTAAAACGTTCGTCGAGTCCAGTTGAATCCTTTTTTAAAATCTCATTTTGATCTCTGGTTGATATATACCACGTCATAGACTAAAATCTTAATGAAATGACAATAGCTCTAGGAGGAAAATTCATTCACTGAGCTTATCGTTTTGAGATGTTTCCTACTTCGCTGGGATATATCTTCTGCACTAACTGCGATCTCAAAAGTAATTTCACAGTTGGATAAGTTCCTTCATTATAGAGATAAACAAAAATACTGCAGAGATCAAATCTGTCCTACAACAAATCTGCAATATCTGGTTCGATGTAGTTGTATTTCATTAGAAGCATATGGCTTCTTTTTCTCTATCAAATAACAAATACAGAGAGAAAGAGAGAGAGATACTTAAAGCTTTCATAAAGTATCAAGATATTACCTGATGAACTTTTCATATGCTCTCAGCAAATTTTGTACTTTTAGCATTCATTAGAAGATATATCATTATCATTATTACATTATGTTTTNATGATATGTGGGTGTCAGCTGAATGAATGACTCATATAAAGAAGAAATCTGAGAACATGGACATTCGACAACACTATCACTATATTTCATAATCAGTTTCCGATATGTTTCTAAAGAAGGATTCTTCACTTCCACCTGGACTTGTTCGACATGTAATCCGTTGTAAACCAGTAGAATTGACATTGACAAGCACAGCACAACAATATATATACGCGAAGACCATCGTTCAATTTTAATGCTTGTTTCGTCGATTGAGTTCTTTTTAAAAACATTTAGTTCAACAAACAACCGTTTGAGGCGTCTAAAGCATCCAACACTGTCAACTTGCTCACCTTGCATTTGAAGTTTTTCCAAATGATTTGCCGAACAGAAACAGTTTTTCTCTATTTCACTTAGCAGCTGGCAAATATGTGCTACTTATCTCTTTATTTTATTGAAAGATAACAGCTGAACAGCGAAACACTCTTGACGTAGAGAGAAAGCTGTTTCTAGGTCTGATTTTAGTTGATGAACAGAAAGGCGATTATGAGTTACACACAATTTTTCGACTATAAAGTGAGATCTATGTAGGTTTGTAGTTAAGCACTTTCTCTATCCAAGAGTATATACGGGTATTGTTAGGTCGTGCCGTTAGGTGAAAGATGTTTATTTAAAAAATATCTATATCTATATGCAATAACATACACACACACATACACTAAAAAATAGGTAGTTTCGTCAAACTCTAAGGTTTTGACAATCATTTCCAACACCCCAAGATGGTTTCGTAACCACTCCGATGGGTTTTCACCTGATCTACGAAACCATTGGTAGTTTTGCAGTAACTGCTGATTGTTGTCCAGACTTTTTGAAGTTGAAGTGCAGTTGATAGGCGAATATTCCTAAATTTGTTCATTTTCAGAGAATTCCGTAGGTTTATCCTGTGGTCTCACTTATAACTACGCTAAGTATAGCTGGTGTGTGTGAGGGTGTAGCGTATGGTAGTATATACGGCTATACTAAATATCAGAAGCTTAAATTTCTTTTTCGAAGCACGACGGTTAGTGGTCAGTTTTAGCGTAGAGTTTTGAAAAATATATTCTTCGTCAACAGCATAAAGAAATTTGTCAGTGATTACCGATACCACTATTACGGATGAGAACAACGGAAGAATTGCTGAAGAATAGTGTAATCTATACTTGCAAACAACAAACTAAAACTAACGAATCGAACTACGAGAAAATCAGTAAAATGCCATCAAATTGTGAAGTTCACTTGCTAAGTTGAGAAAACATTTAGTCTAATACGAACAATGAAACAATCGTAATATCTAGCTGTGAACAGAATTTAACTCTACACCCACCCTCAAGATGGAAGTGTACATGTTCTTACAGTTCTACGTAAGGCAACCAAGATTGTACAAGTTGTTTCTGCACTACGTAATCTGAACTTAAATAAACATCCTATTCTTGATCTTTCATGTCGTTTCACTATTCTAGCATTTGTATGATCTACATTAATTATTACGATACGATGTACGCTTGATAGGGTGATTCTAGTACTATATATAGCATTATATATGAGGTGGAGTTGGTAGAAAAATCATATTTTTCTGATGAATATCGGGACATTAGTACGGTTGATCACTCCTCGATATTAAGAGATTGAATTTATTTTAATTGATCACCTATTTTCTTAGTGTACAACATGGTTTAAGCATTGTTTTTCAATGAATCTGTCCGAAAATAATTCGATTGATCTCTCATCTAGATGTGTATTCGAAAAAAAACCGAAAGAACCCTATCTGTCCGGTATCTTCACAAACAACAGCTGAAAATGAAGATGTTTTCGAATCAAATCCATCGATAGTAACTCATCAGTAACTGTCTTTCGTGACGATTCTTCTCGTTTATTTGAATTAAAAAGAGCAAAAACAACAAGAGGAAGAAAATCTCTGATCATCAAAATATCTAGGGTG
>CAJNOJ010000384.1:0-42664 GCA_905250025.1 Adineta ricciae | reverse complement strand
ATTTGACTTGAGTAAGTCGAGGTCCTTCTCCATGAGATCAATATCGTCATTCCACCGATTCGGACTCCGCAGTTGTTCTGTCTCACCTGATCCATGACTCGATCGAGGTATGCGATGAAGAGGAGTGGTGACAGCGGATCGCCTTATCTCGTTCCCACCCCGTAGGACTTCAACGTACCCCAGATGATGTTATGCTTGATCGTATCGAATGCTTTTTGAAAGTCAATGAAACAGTTGTATACTTTTTTCCAATGTCGTTCAGCCTTTTCGGCTATGAGCCGCAATGTCAAGATCTGATGTATAGTACTTCTGTCCTGTCGGAAGCCAGCTTGTTCTTCCGATAGGTACGGATCGAGGTGACCTTTTGTCTGCTTAGTAGCACTGTCAAAAGTACCTTTCCCGTATGATTGATAAGAGAAATCGTTCGGTAGCTCGAGCAGTTACTTAGATCTCCTTTCTTTGGTATCGGTACTAGAAGAGACTTGCCCCACTCTTCTGGGATGGTACCTTCTCGCCAGCTGTTCCCCTCCAGCTTATAGCATCTCTGCAGTGATTCCGTCCAACCCTGGACTTTTATTCTTTTTCAGCGAGCTTGCTCGCATTGTTCGTGGATCCAATGCTCTTTATCCTGTCTTGCCGCTTTCTTGACTCTCGTACAAGAGTCTCTGTACGCTTGACTCGACTGCGCTTCTGAGATCCTCGCGAAATGCTCTTCCAGATCGTCTGTGGGACCTATGCTTTCCATGTGTTTGGCTACTGTAGCATTGTAGGATTGCCTCGTTTTCTCGTCCGTCAATCGGCTTACATCAACTCTGCGACACTGTTGTGCTTGGCGTTTCGCCTTTTCCTGTCCAGCGGACTTCGGATATATCAATGATGTCGTATCTGAAACGTTTCACTTCGTTTCGAAGCGGCTCTAGCTTGTCCGCAGCCCACAGAGTCTGCACATTCCATGTTCCCACTGTCAGGAGTTTCTTTGCTAGCCTCAGTCTATGCGTGTTTTCCTGGGCGACGCCCGAGCCGGTATGGATTCCTATGATCATCGTTCATGGTTGGTTTCTTTCGTCTTTTGTTTTACTGATGGTGGTATCTGCATCCCTTCTGTCAAACGCTCCTCCGTGGTGGAGTTTTCAGTGTATGGCTGTTGCGAAAAATTCCTTTCCTGTGTTTTCTACAATCGAATGCGTCTTCTTAAACAAAACGAAATACACCAAAAGATGTCACATGAGAAGCTCTACAGTTTACAAAGAGCAGGTTATTTTAATTATGTACTTCTCGTTTTCAAAGCTCCATGAAGTCAACTTTCATTATTGGGAAAGCTGATTACACAGAAGCTTTCTTTTTTTTTGAAAGTAGGAGGTACAAAATAAAAACAAACTGTTCTTTGTAAACTGTAGAGCTTTTCGCGCTGCATTTTCTGGTATATTTGATTTTTGATGAAAAAAAAATACTAAATCAAAATGCAAAATGTGAACACTCATAATGGCCTTTTCGTTACTTAAGTTTTACACAAACACAATTCACATCAAAGCTTTATTGCCTATAGTATTAACTGAAGGAGAATTCAATGGTACAGAAAAAAATAGAGCTTTATTTTCTCTATCGTTCTATGAAAAAAAGACATTTTTTCTGATCGTCTTATAAGCGAATAAGATAGCTCCGACATTATTTTTGGATAATCCTAAGTAAGGACGTCAGATGATTTTAAATGACTTTTAAAGTTTGAAAATGCTTCGAGTGCATGTTTTTCATCTGCATTGATTTAGAGTCTGTTGTATGTCATATTGTTCTGTCTTTTCTTTGTCACTAACAACCAAACAAAACGATGCTTCAACTATCCATCATATTCGTGGTTGGTTGTGCTCTGACTTGTTTGTTTTGACTGAGTTTTCTCTTGAGTTTTTCAATAGTTAATATCGACCAAGGAACAACAAGTTTTAAAAATGTAGTTAAGCCTCCATAAAGACCCAATATTGTAGTGATAACAATAAGATAATTATTTGGTGTAATAATCATCACATAGCAAGTGAGAGGTTGACATTTTTGAAAGAAATTATCGTATGATATATTAGATGATCGAGTTTCAATAAACAATTGTCGAGCGATAGAGTCAATAGTATCATTTGAAGAGAAACGTGTTGTATTTTTATGTAACGAGGTAATCCGAGAAGGTAAAGACATGTTCAAATAGAAAGTGAGAAGATCGATACATGACTGATCATAGAGACATTCAAGAGTACTTTGAAGAAGCGACTCAAGTGGAGTACAACCAACAAGATAACCAGAAATAAATGGAACCGATGGTTGAGTACATGCAGATGACGTGGCACAACTGCAGTTTCCATAGATTTGTGGATGAAAATAGATAGGTGCTGCATATGAAACATTATAAGTTTGAAGATACCAATTAGTCGAAAATAGAGACACTAGTCCATTACCTTGTGTAAGACTTCGTAAAAGCTCAAGCGAATTTATATATGTTTGAGGTAATGTGGATTGAAATTTCTCGAGTGCAGCATTTGTTTGTTGATTAAAAAGATCAATATCAATCATATAAGCAGAGATCACTGATGATGAAAGAAATTGTTGACGGCCATCATGTATAATATCAGCGGTAATATTGCACAATATGGCAAGACTTTGAAAGCGGCTAAAAGCTGTCCCTTCAAGTGTGAATACAATTAACTTTGGATCGGAATTATTCAACCCATTATACACTTGAAATAAATTTTGTATGAATATGTTGGAGACAAATTGACTTCCGCACAGTTCATGAAAGTTAAATGTCGTTTCGACGAATGATGCATATGGAATGGATAATTGAGTACATGGACAACTAATGGCGTCTATACCATAGCGGTGTTCTAATTCACGATATTGATCTAGCGATGGATTTGATACTGTGAAAGTATGAAAGAAATGTACTAGCAGATTATTAAGAATAAGAATGAATAATGCAATAATAAGAAGAACTATATAAAGACGCGTTGCTCGACGTTGTTGTTCAACTGTATTGTTCGTCATGCCATCGAAAATATTTAATTTTTTTAACCACTCAAAAATCTTTAGGTTCAGTGCCATTATAGTGTAATCTATCAAAAAGAATGACATAGAAAAATACACAAAAAAACTACATTCTCTCAAACAATCCGAAGGTACTTGTTAAGAAAAGGTTAGTTTTGATGATGAGATGCATCGACTCTGTCCTATTTTTCCTACTTACGCTTTTATTTAGTAAAGAGAGCAATTAGATTAGAGATGTGAATCAGAGACGCAATTGATGGATAGAAAAAGACGATTTTATTCTCAATTGTATAAAATCATATGAATTCTTCTGAACTCATGGACAGTCTCAGCCCATTCTTTCTTCCTTACTCCTAATAATTTGAATAGTTCGTAATCACACAGTATATTAAGTTCAGCACTATTTTATTCAGTCACTGATTGTTCACATATTTCTTGTGTCTGACAAAGAGCAATATGAAAGAAAAAGCATACTTCTCTTTGAAAAAAACCGTAGGTTTACAGTTGTTTTATTCCTGTTTTATCGAATGATTTCAAGTTTTTAATTGAGATTTAAAGCTATGTTAACTAGGACGAGCATAACGATGTGATTGCGAACTAACAAAATGTTTAGAGTAATACGGTTGTATTTCCTTTGAGTTGCCTGAAGTTAGTTATTAAGGACAGAACGATGCATAGATAGATAGTCGGTAATGCTTTACACATTTTAACTCATGGGCTTCTATTTCAAGCGTTTTCTTACTTGATTCTATCATCTCTTGTTGTTGACGTCTGCGTATAGAATGAGCCAGTATTGCGCCAAGTAAAACAACAATGATCTTCAAAGAAATTGACAAACCACCAATCAAAGCAGTAATTCGTGTCACAGTTTCTATTCCACTATTTCGTCGTGAAATCTTATAAGTACACGATGCTGGTTTGCACTGATGAAAATATGATGAATAATTCGATGATGTGTCCCAAGTCTCAATGAATAGTTGAGAGAGTAGGTCACCCATCGTAATATTTTCTGCAAAGCGACTAGCGTTAGGAGAAGAATTAAGTCGAGTTATATTGAATTGAGTCCTATTATAAAATTTTACCAATTGGTCCACACAGTCAGTATTATCATAAAAACATTCCAGTGTTGAAACTAAAAACGAAGTCATGATTGAGCATGATGCATACATTCCAGGAACAGTATATAGTGGTGTTACTGGTTGGCCAAAAAACCTATATACACCCAATGCAGTATGACAGCTTGAATCATTCGCACATGAGCAGATATAGTTCGAATTGTTGTATTGTCTGGGACTAATAAATGGGATGGGATTAGACGAATTCAATACATAAATATAAACGTTTTTCCATAGGCCAGTGATAATTTGGTTGATAAAAGAAATATTGCTCTGAACTTGAAGAAATCGTAAAAAACTATTTATTGTTGTCAGTCTAAAGTCGTTGATAGTAGAGTTTATTTGAACATCAAAGATACTGCGTGTGATTAGTTGCGTAGTGACTATTTTTGTTTGCTTGAAATCTGCTAGTGACTGAAAAATTGTCTTATTGGAAAACGTGCAAAGCGTTCTCAATATCGAAAATATTTGTGCAGTAGTCGTAAAGTCGAATTTATATTTCAAAGTACCACCTAAATCAAATAGATTTTTTGAAGTTGAATCAATATATTTTTTTAGTGTAGTTTTTGGTCTCAGATCCGATTTAACTAGTTTAAATTGGGGTTTTCATATACATCAGAAACTTCAACGTTAGACTGTGCATTCTACTTACAAATAACGTAAAGTACTTCGGAAACATTTGTGTGCCTGCAATATGGATTTTATCAAATGAATTTCTCACAATTGTTGATATATCGCTTAGCTCTCTGTCAAAGCCGATCAACTAATTGTCACAGATTTGAATGGCAGAATTGTTATTTTTGACATATGTGAAAACAAATTTCAAATTCAACTCCTTACTTATTCTGAATTTGCACTAAAACTATTGTCAAAATGAACAATTCTTATATGAATCATGTATGTAATACAAGAAACTTGCATTCAAGTATCTATTCGACTATTTGTGTGTAGGAGAGTATCTGAGGGTAAGGATACTTCACATACTCGAATTTAACTTTCGAGTTTGATATTACTGACAGGAATCGAATTTGAACATTGATTTCATGATTTCCGTATTTACTCTTGCTTAACATTATATATTAGAAGTAGTGGAATAAATATCTGTAGTCGATGCGTTTCATCCGTGATTTTTCTTTGTCATGATGTTTTGGGAACATAATATAGACAAAAGGTAAAGAAAAACAATGCGTATATGATGTATGAGTGTTTTGACGATGACTAATGTCAAGTGTCTCGCATGTAGACTTCACATTCAATAACCGCAGTCTTACACTGAATCATCATTACATTCTTATTCGACGCTATCGATTTTAATTATTTGATGGAGACTGATGCAAAGCTAGACTGTAACTATATAAGGTGTATGCTGTCTGTAGTTGGTTTGTGGAGAAAAAAAAATAATTGTATAGTTTGCCAAAAAAATTTCTTTCACAGACTACTTTGTTGATACAGCAATTTGTCGAGAAGTGTTTCCTCGTCATCGTACGTTTTGAATACAATAACTCACTCATAAATCAATGTGTTCATAATCAGATCAAGAATAGAGAGTTAGTGAGGGAACGAATGGAAAGAGGATCCACTTTTCATCTCATATATGAGAGTGAAATTTGAAGAATGTGCATTGGTGTTTAATTATAACTTATATTTCTTTCTAAATCTACACTCTGCTTCTTTTAAAAATGTTCTATGCTTTCTCTATGTACGGATACATTGATTTGTCGATCAGATCTGGTCAAACAAAAGTTTCATTCCATAGATGACATATGATTCGACAAAACCGAACTAAATTTGCTTAATATATATCGTTTTTTCAAAGGATAAGACTGAACATAAAAAAGTAAGTAATCAAATAGTTTGCCTAACACTATTTCAATTTCCGTGAGAGATTTTCTTCTATGAAAAAATTTACCAGATTCTCAACATATTATAAATAAATTGAACGATAAAAGTAGATTTGTGACCTTATCTTCAAGATGCTTTTAGTGATATATATACTATAACTTCTTTCCTCGATTTCTATTAGTATTATGCGTAGTGGTGTAATCAAGATTCGATGAATGGTTGGACGCCGCCCTAACGATTTTTCACTTTTTTTAAATATAACATATGATATTCTTGTCTCGTAGAATAAACATATAATATGTATTTACAATGCGAAAAAGCTCTCGGTGTCATCTCCGGTGGAATTAAAAATGTGAAGCATGATTCATTTGGTCTGTTTGTTGTGATACAGTTTGATAGTCAGTCTATTTGTCTGTCGATCACTTGTATGAAGAATTGGATGTGTTGGGGGTTTGCCAGAGTGACGCTTTTTTAATTGAAATGTGATGCTCCAGCCTGTATTTTAGTATTTTTGTCAGCTAGGGAATGTCCCGCAGAATGGTGTCGATATGCTTAAGGTCCTGTTTCGGATCGATCCCGGTCGCAGCTGTGGACAAATATTATAGGTCTGAATTTCTACTCATAAGTATTTCAACATCTTTTCAGATCATGTTTCCTAAAGAGCAGTTTTGTGAATTTTTGTGATTTTTTCTTGATTTTTCCAATTTTTCGAATTGTAAATAGGAAACAAATACGCGCGATGACCCATGTATTCTTTATAGTTTATGAATACTTGGAGTAAAAACTAGATAGTGTTCATAGTGACTAAAGTTTATTTAAATGATTTTATATGCTTTTTCAGTTTTTTTCGAAATTTCAGATCGCAAAACCTTCGTTTTCTACTCTTCGTATGTGCATCTTGAAAATAGTTCTGGAAATCATATCTTACTTGTTGATTGAAAAAATTATTAGCTCCAGTAATTTCTAATGAACTGTGATGATTTCTCTGATGTCAAACTGACTTCTATTGATAGAAATCGGTTTGTTTCCCCTTGAACTGACTATACGACTCAACTATACCTGAGAAAACGTATGAATGAATGTAAACAGTAGTGTTTCATTATGTCTATTATGACAAAAAGCAAGTTCTCAAGAAAGATGGGCAGTACCCAACCTAGCCCATCCTTGCTTACACCACTAATTATGGGAATATTTAAGGGTGTGCGGTATCAGCGATAATACTGAAAAAACTGGCATTATTGCACTGATATTTCCGATCACTGTACATCGACAAAACCGCTGACTGTCGTTTGTATGTGAAATAGTATGGCATCTTTCAGTTAGAAACGACAGTCAGCAAATCAACACCGCGCCTCCCTTATTCCGAGTATTTTAAGATAAAAATACTCATAATGTCGATCTATCCTGCATAACAGAAAACTTTCTTACCGGCCGAAGAGCCACTAAGGGTATTCTGCCAGCTTGGCGTCACTAGGGCGCTTGAGCAGACTTGATGGTAGACAGGCTGCTGGACTTGAATAAATGAACCATACGGTACAATGAATTTTGTACATGAACATTGTAAAGATGAAATCAATCCATTAATACTTTCAAATTCTAGCTGCTCTACTGTAGTCATTGAAGGATATTTGACTTCGACTGATTTTATTTCAACATCCGCCATCATATAAATCATAAGAATGCTGATAAAAAGGCCAAAAATTAAAAAATAAATTCGCGTCATCCAGCGTTGTTGTCTGATATCTGATCCATGCTGTCGAGGTGATGACTTGAATAGATTCAGATCATTTAATAAAATCCAGGTTTGCATCGCCATTTCTCTTGTCTGCTTTTTCCACATTTTAGTTCGTACCATGACTGTATCTACAAAATAGTTCCTCTTCAACTGATTAGATATCATATGGATTTTGTCTACAGTTTACGTTTGATTTTAACTAAATAGATTCAGACTGCCGATTTCAAACAGTTACACTGCTAGAATCGCCAATTACTTTGGCAGATTCTCATAATTTTTTTCCTTTTTCAATCGTATAATATTATATTGCTTTTCTCAACAATGCAGTATTAGCCTCAGAAGATCAAGTTTTTCTTTCTGTACTTACCCACACTGGTAGAAGGAATAGTTGGTGATTTTCGAAAGACGCGTCGAACCAAGAATCCGACTACAAGTGGAATAATCAACCGAAGAGCCACTGATAAACCACCATAGAGGCCAAAAAGGGTAGTAAACATATAGAGAAAGCTGTAGTGCTGCTGGATTGTATAAAGACAAGATTTGGGTCGACAGTCAGCAAAATAAAGTGAGTAGTTGACTTCTATTCGCAAGTCTTTAAGAAGCATAGTACTTTGTACAACCTCATTGAAAGTACTATTTTGATTGATCACATTTGATTTATTCAAAGCAATCGGTCGCTTCATATTCGACAGCGATGAGTTATTGAAATACGAGACAAAAATGTCAAGTGCAGTTTGATTACTCAAGAAAGTTCGTTCGATAGAAGTTGAAAGAATTTGATCCATAGCATAACAGCCAGACGACCAATTTTCAAGAATTCGTGTTGGTGTATACGTTGGCCACACTAATACGCTAACGGGCAATTGTAAGTCGTAGAATCCCTGTGCCTGAGGACAATCGGTTGACGCGGAGTTACAATAGCACTTAATGCCATTAGCTAGCGGCACAAAAACATCGCCTACAGCCACACCCCAGTTGATTTTATCTACGGTGTAATATACATATATATAGTTCGCTTGAATGCAAGAAACCAATAAATTTGAATGCATGATCAGCTGCGAAAGTGAAAAAGAAAAAGCAAATTTCGATATAGTGTCCAAACGAAAGCTATCCACAATCGTTGCTATTTGCGCTTCGAACACATTTTCATGTACCAGATAGCCTGCTATGAATTCTTCATTGTAGAATACTTCTATGTAACTGTTGAAAGTTGACTGCGATAAGCTACATATTTCTCTTATGGATTGAAATTCTAAACTACCTGTTGTCCGAAAATCCAAAAAATAACGCATAGTCGATAAAGCATCAAATAATGCTTCAATCCATTGTTGAGAGATGAAACTGCTTGAACAAATACTATGATATGTGGGTGTCAGCTGAATGAATGACTCATATAAAGAAGAAATCTGAGAACATGGACATTCGACAACACTATCACTATATTTCATAATCAGTTTCCGATATGTTTCTAAAGAAGGATTCTTCACTTCCACCTGAACTTGTTCGACATGTAATCCGTTGTAAGCCAGTAGAATTGACATTGACAAGCACAGCACAACAATATATATACGCGAAGACCATCGTTCTATTTTAATGCTTGTTTCGTCGATTGAGTTCTTTTTAAAAACATTTAGTTCAACAAAAAACCGTTTGAGGCGTCTAAAGCATCCAACACTGTCAACTTGCTCACCTTGCATTTGAAGTTTTTCCAAATGATTTGCCGAACAGAAACAGTTTTTCTCTATTTCACTCAGCAGCTGACAAATATGTGCTACTTCTCTCTTTATTTTATTGAAAGATAACAGCTGAACAGCGAAATACCCTGAGGAAGAAAGCAAATTTTTTCCCGGTCTGATTTTAGTTGATGAACAGAAATTTATCACGAACGAGCAACAACAGCTGAACAGCGAAACACTCTTGACGCAGAGAGAAAGCTGTTTCTAGGTCTGATTTTAGTTGATGAACAGAAAGGTGATTATGAGTTACACACAATTTTTCGACTACAAAGTGAGATCTATGTAGGTTTGTAGTTAAGCACTTTCTCTATCCAACAGTATGTACGGGCATTGTTAGGTCGTGTCGTTAGGTGAAAGATGTTTATTTAAAAAATATCTATATCTATATGCAATAACATACACACACACACATATACACTAAAAATAGGTAGTTTCGTCAAACTCTAAGATTTTGACAATCATTTCCAACACCCCAAGATGGTTTCGTTACGACTCCGATGGGTTTTCACCTGATCTACGAAACCATTGGTAGTTTTGCGGTAACTGCTGATTGTTGTCCAGACTTCTTGAAGTTGAAGTTGAAGTGCAGTTGATAGACGAATATTCCTAAATTTGTTCATTTTCAGAGAATTCCGTAGGTTTATCCTGTGGTCTTACTTATAACTACGCGAAGTATAGCTGGTGTGTGTGAGGGTGTAGCATATGGTAGTCTATACGGCTATACTAAATATCAGAAGCTTAATTTCTTTTTCAAAGTACAACGGTTAGTGGTCAGTTTTAGCGTAGAGTTTTGAAAAATATATTCTTTGTCAACAGCATAAAGAAATGTGTCAGTGATTACCGATACCACTATTACCAATGAGAACAACGGAAGAATTGCTGAAGAATAATGTAATCTATACTTGCAAACAACAAACTAAAACTAACGAATCGAACTACGAGAAAATCAGTAAAATGACATCAAATTGTGAAGTTCACTTGCTAAGTCGAAAAAACATTTAGTCTAATACGAACAACGAAACAATCGTAATATCTAGCAGCGAACAGAATTTAACTCCACGCCCACCCTCAAGATGGAAGTGTACATGTTCTTACAGTTCTACATAAGGCAACCAAGATTGTACAAGTTGTTTCTGCACTACGTAATCTGAACTTGAATAAACATCCTATTCTTGATCTTTCATGTCGTTTCACTATTCTAGCATTTGTATGATCTACATTAATTATTACGATAAGATGTACGCTTGATAGGGTGATTCTAGTACTATATATAGCATTATATATGAGGTAGAGGGTGTGGGTGAGGGTGCATTTTATGAAACATAATAACAAAGAAAGTATTTTGGAAAGGTATGTTTGAAAACAAGTATGATCATCTCGATGCTCTTGCTCATGAAAACAATGTGAAAATATTTGAAAGGTGTACAAAAATTTCTTTTTTTACCAAAAGAAACAGCGAAACACGCTATCTTTCTATGATCTTTGATAAGTCCTCGCATCCTCCAAAGTTAGTGAGATTTAGAGAAGAATGGTTGGTTCCCCCAACTCGACCGTAGCAGAAGCTGATTCTTTCGTCCGTAAATCGTTCTTTTGGATTTTCTCTTCGTATCATTTCTCACAACGCGGTTCTATATTAATATGAGGAAGAATGCGTATATTTTATTGTTTACATTATTATTTATTTCGGAAGACATCACGCTTTTATACAGCCGAAAATGAGGGATAAAACTCAATGGAGAAAGTTCAACGACATAAAAATGAATATCGCCAACTTCTCTGGTCAAAAGTCAAAGAACTTCGACGAATGCTGTATCCTATCTCTGGCAGACCAATGGCGACAAGTCATAGAGAGTAGTGGTGCATATCTAACTGAAAATTAGTTGTATTGTCGAAGTTAAAAACTAAAAAGATGAACGATCCTATCCGTCAATTGATATGGTAAGAAATGTGTTTGCAAATGGCTTCTAGGATGACAAATTTTTAATAAGCCATAAAATATGCTTTTATAGAAAGAAAAGTTTGAATATCTATACTCTAATGCCAATACATATTTATATAAGTTCGTTTTCGTTCTTCAACCAATACGAAAGAAAAATGATATATATATCTATCGATCTAATCTGCAAATATTACCGCCTATACTGATACTATTTCTGTGCATCAGACAAAATAAAAAATATATCGATATAGGTATAAATAATCTTTATATCGAACTTATTTTCGTTAATTTTGCTTTGGGTTTTTACAATGATTCAACCTAGAACTATTCTCCGTTGGATTACAAATTATATACGTAATTATAATCTCTTCCTTCCTGAAGAAGATGATTATGACGATGACGATGACAATGACCATCTACAGGATGCTAAAACTATTCTTCAATACCAAACATATGCAACTTGGTTCTATATTTTTCTTCTTTCAAGTGAATAATTACAAGAAAATAATTCTCTCAAAATATAAACTCCCTTCTTTTTAGTATCACTTTATATTCTTTTTTATATGGCCTTGATGAGACCAGAATCTCGAACAATTACAACGTCTCCTATTACTCTTGATCTTTTCGAGCAGCTCTATATCAAACATTCGACAACATTATCTTGTCCATGTTCGAAAGTTGCGATTCCGTATAATATTTTCGTCTCCAATCTCATCACATTTCATCCTGTTTGTTCGAGCATTTTCATTAGTGAAGAATGGATTAGAACATTGTATCTATCTGATGCAAGTCGATATGGTACGTTAGATTTTCGAACAACAGCCAATTCTCAAGTAAAACGAAAATGATGTTGAAAGAGTTTTCTCAATTTATTTTTTCACATTTAGTTCAAACTTCTCGCTAGTTTTTGTTTACTTTCAGAAAAGACAATTTCTCAAAATCAATTAGAATTTGATAATCATCAGTTTGTCACGATTTATCTTCTTCGAGAAACAGAAGTTCAGTATCGAATTAATAGCATTGTAGATTTTTATAGGAATAATGCATCTATTATGATTGTCTCATATTTAAATTATCTCAAAACGACTACACAAGGAAACTATCTAATTTCAGCTCTTAACACCAACAGTATTATTTACACGACAGTAAATAAAGACCATTTTGCTGCTTACCAAAAACCAACAAAAGTGATCACCAGTACTGAAAATGATTCCTATTTAGAAGTACGCGCTATATGTGGTAAAGAAAATCCAATTAGTGCAGCTGATTTCTTTTCTGTTTCAAATATTTCACATTATTCATCTCATGAAGAATGGTCTATAATTGAATCAAATACAACATTAATCAAAGGCTTCTATGGCGCATGTACGCCTGTTGAAGCCATTCTTTCAAGTACACTAGATTGTCTATATGATATCGAATGTCTTGAATTACTATCAGATTATTTTCCTGAGCTTAATCGAGTATGGAATATCTTTCTTTCCGACATACTTCTCATTGTCATCTGTGTTATAAAATTGTTTTTTTGTATAGATGTCATACAATTGGTCCAATTATGTTCTACGTTCTGAAAAACAAAATATATCTGTATACAATATTTTAACAAATCTTTTCATTAATGAATGGTCAACAACGCTTAACTATTCGAAATATTTCAAAGAGTGTGCACCGTCATCTTGTACATATAGAGCAACGAATTCGACGAATTTTTCCTTTGCACTTACTCTCTTTATTAGTCTCTATGGTAGTCTTACATTAATATGCCGTGTCATCGCATTAGTTTTTATTAAAATTCCATTAAAATGGCAATCAAAAAATCCAAATATTGAGTCAGGTAATTCTACTATATAATAGAACATTTAATAAATATCTAAGTTTCTAGTATCTTACGTGGAACGTATGCGTATGCTGAACCAATCACTTCTACGATTAAATTTATTTAAAAATAAAAATAAACGATCTAAATCGAATATCAAACAACAAAGAATTATCACATGTGTCTATCTAATTCTCTTCATTGGTACGATAATTTTTGTCAAATTTCTTTTCCTTCTTTGATTTTAACTATGTGTTCTTAGGTTTATTTCTTGTTCTTATTTTCTTTACTTCATTAAGTACTGAAATCGTGACAAGATCCGTAGTCAATCCATCTATAGATATGTACAATAATTTACAAGTCTTACATTCAAAGACACTTCGATGTTCTTGTATTAACACAACTATTCCTTATGAAGATTTTATTTCATTATCTCCAACTTTACATCAAATATGTTCAAGTGAATTTATTGATCCTCAATGGATTTCATTGTGGGAAGAATTTTCATCTCTTTGGATTCCTGTAGATTGGCGTCATAGAGCGCATGGATATTTACGATTGTTATCTAATCTTTGTCAACTAGCGAATAGAACGAGAGAAAATGCTGTGAGTCGTTTTCTCTTACAATCATTGGTTGTGTCTAATGTTCTGACCGAATTCGATTTTAATCTACAAATGAATGCTACTCTTCATCAATTCTATCATACAACAATTACTTATTTTGATCTTCTCATTGAAATAGCAAGTCTTTTCATGCATATTGATCAACCTTATATGGGATCAGTGGTACTTTTTTGGAATATACATGATGAGAATTTACATGTGACTGTAGCATCGAATGAAACAACTGGTGATGAATGGTTAGAGGTATGTGCATTTTTTTTTATGAAACTTACTCTTATTTTTCTCTTTCAGATAGCATTTCGTTTACCGCAAATTGTTGATGTTAATTCAACAATGAACACATGTGTATGTGCCAATAATCCACATTGTCAAAGTATTAGTGCTGTTTATAACAATACATATGATTCTGTACTTGACTCTGAATATAATATTCTATCCGTACTACCAGATTTTCGTAGGAGTTGTAGAACAACTGAATCTTTGTTTCTTTCAACGCTTCAATGTTTTTATTCAAATTCAAATTGTCTTTCAAATCTATTAAATATTACTGAAATACAAATACCTGGTTTATGTGAAAGACATCCATTATGGTGTAATATTCCTAGTTTGGTCTACGATCCAACATTACATCGTTTCCCTCCGAATACTTCAATTTCAATCATTATAAAAAATATGATGATTGAACAATGGAATTCATCATTATCGTATGATCAATATTATCATTCATGTGCACCAAGTCATTGTACTTATTCAGAAAGAGTTCGTTCGAAAACTACTATCGGAATATTGATAGTATTATTGTCTATGATTGGCGGCTTAGCTGCTACATTACATTTGCTTACACCATATCTTTATAAATTTATCTTTCATTTACCAAAATTACGTAGGAAAAAACAATCTGAAAGAAAAAATGGACATCAGTCATGGGCCGAACGTTGGAAAACAAAGTCAAAGAATTCAATTACGTTTTTATTTAAAACTCTTGTCAATCTAAATGTATTTCTTATACGAGATTTCGATAATAATATTGATCAAACAATTGCCCAATATCTTGGTCGATTGGCTACACGTTTATATATCATTCTACTTATTATCTCTTTTGTTATTCTTATTTTATATACAATCATTCAACCGAGAACATTAACCGAAGTATTTGATCACCCATCTTTTTATCAATATAAACATATGAAAAGTATTTATGGTGATAACTTAAAATGTTCTTGTTCAGTGATTGCATCATCATACAATCATTTTATTCATATTGAACCAATATTTCATCAGGTAAAGAATCTTCAACATTATGTTTTCTTATTCTTTTTCGATCTTTTCAGATTTGTTCGAGTTCATTTGTATCAAATCAATGGCGAATTGATCTTACCAATAATCTTCTATCGAATTTTTCTACTTATGCACGAAATGATTATCGCCGTTTCGTTTCTGCCCATCTGCAATTTTTAACTGGTTTATGCAATCTGTCTATACAAACAGTAAAGAATTCTATCGAACAAGTTCTTTCTTTTCTATTAGTTACAACTGAACTTTTATCCGAAGAAACTTTTAGTCAACATCTCGAATCATTAATTGAACAAAATCAACCAATGACATCTAATATCTTTGGTCGTCTTTTCTATTTAATTCGTAGTATCAATCATGGAAATGCAATTATATCAATGTATGGAACAAATTTTGAATATATTGTACCTTGGAATGATCCTCGTGGAATGTATGCACCAACCGAAGCTCTAATCTATGATGAACAATGTTCTTGTGGATTATATTCAAATTGTACTACTCAAGCAAATTTTATTGAAATAAATCCATTGAAATTGATTCCAATTCAAGGTTTGAAAATAGGTTGTACACCAAGTGAATCACTTCTTAGTTCAACTCTTGAATGTTTCTATAATCAAACATGTTTAAATCTTCTTCAACAATACACAAACTATGTTAATTCATCAAATGCACTACCAATCATGACGAGTCGATTTTTAATGAATACAACTATTAGTAAATTTGTTGATGATCTCTTTGTTGAACGATGGACAACAAAAATCAATTATTCATCATATTATGAACAATGTTCACCATTATTATGTTCATATGCATATATTCAAAATTTTAATTTACTTTATACAATAACTCTTATTCTTGGTCTAGAAGGTGGTTTAACTATTGTTCTACAATGGATTTGTCCTACAATCGTACAGATTCTATTTAAAATTTATCAATATCGTAAGAAAAGAAAATATCCTATTCAACAGAATTCTTCAATTAATGAAACATCCATAAATGTTGATAATTCATCATTTCAATGTTCTTTTAAGATCATTTTTATCTGTACTCTATTACTAATAACAATAACAGGTCTCGTTATATTTTCAATATTTATCGCAAAGTAAAGAAAGAAGTTTAGGAATCAAATAAAATATTCTTATCTTTTTTTTTCTTCTTAGATTGGATATTATAACCAGCACGACAAATGACGATTAGCACATTTTATTATGAGTGAAAGACGAGAATATTTTTTACATTAGAGAGAGAGATGAGATTTTAGCATTACTCATTCTGTCTATCTAAATAATCTCTTTTTAAATTTATATTCAAATAAATTATTATTAAGTTTCAAACTGAAAATTACATGAGAAAATTTGTTTTAAGTGTCTTTTTTCTCTTCAATAGTCACACATTGATCGTATGCGATTTCCTAATTCTTCGTATCATAGTTTATTTTTCTCGATATTACAGTATTTATTGTCTTTCTTTTGTACCAATGTTATCTTTGATATTTCTACATATTATTTTGTTTGATGAAAAATATGTCAAACTGCTGCAATGGTGTTTGTTACTAATTCATGCTGTGCCAATCTTTTTTCGTATAGGTCGAACTTATATACATCATTTAATCATTCCTAAGCCAACTCGTTTATTTTAGAAATCAGCAAGT
Source organism: Adineta ricciae (assembly GCA_905250025.1). Taxonomy (NCBI): domain Eukaryota; kingdom Metazoa; phylum Rotifera; class Eurotatoria; order Adinetida; family Adinetidae; genus Adineta; species Adineta ricciae. Next base: position 25,889 of record CAJNOJ010000384.1, on the reverse strand, counting down.
TTCGATTTTTTCTTATTGATTTTGCCATATATGTTATTTGGAGCGCTTTCATATCAGATAGATCATCCATCTTCTCTATAGTAGCATAGTCAGTGTTTTGTATCCATAAAACACCGATAAATTTTATCATGCTTATCGTTATGTTAAAAATATGAATTTGCAGGAAATTCATTTAATTTTAAATCAGAGTAATTTGTAGTAATATGAAATAGAAGAACATCATTGTGGTCAAAATCAGATGCCATGAACATCTTTTCGAATTCTTACTTAGAAAGACCGATATAAATGAAAACTTTCATTGTTTATGGCTCTTTCGATAGGTAATTCCCCAATAGTGTACTCAACTTACATATCAACTTCAAGCACACTTATACTCTAATGTATTGTCGTGGAAGCCATTTGATCTCAGCCATGCTAGTTTTATCAAGCTATTCAGATTAACGTATCGGCAAATGGATACTACAGTATTGCATCGGATGATGATTTAACTACATATGGATATTTATACAATAGTACTTTCGATCCCTCGTTTCTCTTTCAAACTTTTGTACTTGAAAATAGCGACGGTTGACTACGCTTGGACAGATCGGATTAGAATGTTTTCTTCAATCTACAGGAACGCATTTTAAAGTTCATTTTTTCCTTATTTTACCAAATCTATCGTGCAAAAATCATACTTCACGTGCACTATATCTCTCATTATCTCTTAGAATCAGTTCAGAAAACCTGTTTATTACTGGATCGAAGTAATGAGAGACAAATTGACCCGTTCGATTACAGACGAAGACTTTTTGAAAAGACAACTTATTCATTTTGCTTGTGATTAGATTCTTCGCAAATGTAATCGACCTATTTGTCAGCTTTGACAAATTCTAGGTCAAAAAATGTATTGCTGTAAGGATGTTTGCTAAGTAATACTTTATTATTATCAAGCTGTAGAGATTAATGTATCAACAAATGGATATTATACTAATTACATTGAGCAGTAGTTTGGATACATATGGGTATCTCTACAATGATACTTTCGATTCTGGTTTCCCATCTCAAACTTTTCATGAGGAATAATTATAACAACAACACAGATTTGTCTATCGTATGTGTAGCATTCGTATTCAAGTCTATCTCACAATCATAACTTATTTGTTGTTGTTCTTGTCTTTAATTGAAATTCAAGTTATTCGATTCTTTCTACTGGTTAATTAATTGAGTAGAGATTATGGTCCATCTGTAAGCATATGTGGTGGTCAGAACTATTGAGTGAACTCAAAAAGTTTTCTTACTCGGGCGGCGTGAGTGAATTATAATCTTCATAGATTTACGCTTGGATGACTTAGTGTAACAGGATTCAGAATTATTATAAGTTCATTCTGATGATATTTTGAAACATCTCTTATTATTTATGATAAAGATAATTACTGTGACAAATAGTGCTATACCAAAATGATACTTTTTGCAATGTGAGAGTATCGTATTACATCGATATAAAACATAATCTAATAATATCACTCAAAATTCATATTGTATGCTCAGAAAATAGGGATGTCCGAGAAATCGAATGTGGCTAAAGGATTGAAAATTTTGTAATCTATGTTTAGGTGTTTGACAGCAGCCTCGGTACGTTATTGTTTCGATCTTACGTCCATTTGGACTGTCTGCATTCTGAAAAATAGTAACCTTCGGAAATAAAGCGTGATTCCTCCGTTATATAACGAGTAGTCTAATGTCTTCTGGAGGACGCACTCTGTTGTAAGGGGTTAATATCAAATAAACACCTACTGAATGATGTTATTATTAAGTTCTCTGTTGACTCAGGAATCAGTTATTCAATCAGTCTATAATACAAAGATATTTTAACAAAAACGTTGCTAACGTTAACGCATACAAAAAAAATGATTTGTGTAATTTTCACCCAGATCTGTTAGCTCACTCTCACCCTATAACAAAGACCTGTAAGTAGCAGATGGATGGTCTGAGTGAAATACATTCGCATCCACACGCTCTAGTATAAACTATTAAGTTACGGTGTGTTTTTATTTTTTATAAAGTGTCTTTCAACAACATCAACTATTTGCATTTAAAAAGAAAGCTTCACAACATTAAATATTTTATCTTGTATGCAATTAATCTAATCTATATTTATGATATCGTTGCTTCGTGTTGCCGTTACCTGTAACTATATCATATGTAAGTCATTTTTCTTACCTCTACAAAACATTTTTTTATTCTAACGTGGTATAATGTGGTCAACATTCGTTTGGTCCTTGGTCTATATAATAATAGTCAATAGTCTATTTTTAGTAAAACATAGATCTCTGATTAATGCTCATCGAATATTATCGGAACCTATTCCAGATGTCGAATATGAACAGGTCATAGCTAAACGTTATTTATTCGCGCCATTTGCCAATGAATCTACTGCTTGGCCAGTACTTACTAATATTCAAAATGTATATCAAGTTATTGCATTGCCACAATATTATTTTCAAGCAACTGAAAGTTTTTGGTTATTAACTCAAAATACTAATTCAACAGTTCAAACACTACAAATGTCTTGGATGTCTTTGTCTGACAACAAAACTTCAGTAGTTTTGCCTGAAATTGACACAAAAAGCTTCTTGGTTGCTTCACACAATAAAACTACTGCTATGATTTGTACAGCTGCTCTCATCTCCTTACAACGTATACAGTTAATTTTATGCAATCAATCAGATGCAATTTCTTGCAGCATCATAAAAACTATCGCGTTTCCTTCTGTTTTATCAAATATTTCCAATATTACAGCCGGTTTGTTTATAGATGATATAGGAACAGCAGGATGGTTATATATTGCTACGAATACAGGATTTCATGGATTAGATCTTTCAACATTTATTATTCATCCTTATATTAATGAAATAAATGAATCTGTTTCGTCTTTAGCCTGGAGTTCACAACATAAAACAGCTTTCATTGGTACAGAAACCAAACTCTGGATTTATTCATATACCAATGACGATGAACAATGGCGCCGTGAGCTAATCACTGGACTCATTGATGCACCTATCACTGCATTAGTTTATAATAATGAACAAGATAAATTATGGATAGGGCAAGACACTGGCATTACTCTTCTTTCACCAATTATCATGTCGACAGGACGCGTACATTGGTTTTTTTCTAGATTGGCAGGACAAATTTCTAACCCAGGATCATATATTGGTCATTTACCATTTGCTAATATTACTACGTTAGGTGTAAGCCATTCAACATTATCTGACAGTCGAGTTTGGTTGGGCTCTATTCGTGGAATGATGCGTTATAATCCTAATGATAGCGACATGAATGCTTGGCGTGTATTTAATAGTGCTCGATATATGCCTAATCGCGATTCATTGGTCAATATAGTTTCATTGGCTGTATTCGGCAGTACTGCTGTAGCAGTCACTAGTAAAGGCTTAGCCGTTCTTCATTTTCAAATGTGGACATTGGCACAAAAAGCAAAACATTTTCAAGATTTCTTCAATCAACCAGGTAGACATGACAGATATAATTTGGTATCGGGCTGCAGTATGTCATCATGGGGAGATAGTCGTACTTGTGTCAAAGGGCCAGATGATAATGATGGTCTTTGCACTTCAAAGTATTTAAGTAGTCAAATCTTTCGCTATAAAGTAACTCAAGATGCAGCAGTCAAAACATCTGCATGGACTCACTTTGAAGCATTAGAATTTCTTCATAAAGTTACAGGTATTCCTGGTTATCCTGCTCGTTCAATTGCAAAACGTAATGAGACTCCTCCTGCTCCACATCGATGGTTTTTATCTCCTATTTATCCAACTCTTCAATATGAGGGTGATACTTCATCTGATGAAGCTGTCGGACATGAATTTGTTCATCCATTAGTACATGATATTTTAGCTAGTAATGATGATGAACGCCAGAGAGCTTATACGTTACTTTTCAATATCACTAATCATATTTTAACTCATGATTGGTATTTAGAAGGTACGAATGGTACTCAAAGAGGTGTTTGGAATCCGTTAGATATAAATAGTGATATTGGTTATGTAGATGAACGAGGACTTGGTAGTCTTGAAATATTGGCTTTTCTCATTCACACTTATGTTTATAGTGATGACGAACGTTTTCTTAATGCTACGAAACTTCTTATTGACACTTACCATTATGATGTTAATATCATTAATCAAAAGATGATTGCAGTATGTCAAGTTAAATATTGGAATGATGTACTCGCTTATTGGTCCTATTTTAATTTAGTTTCTGCAATTAATAAACTTACTTCTACGCCTCTCTTATCTCAAGCTCAGAAGGAACGTGCACAATCAGTTGTCGATAATCTATTAGAATATATGACGATTGGATTAGAACTAGCGCATAAGTATAAACAAATGGATAAATCACCATTTTATAATTTCATTTATTGTTATGCCACTGGTCAGGTGAATCAAACTCAGCATTTATTCAAAACATCTCGTCGAACTTCTCCTGAATTCGATTGTAATTCATTATCAAAAGATGGAATATGGTATATGCAACGTTGGCCATTAGAACTTATTAACTGGCCACAATTCAATAGTGATCGATTGGATGTTCAAATTAATGTGCCTGCTTTTTGTGATATGGAGAGAGCACTTCGCTCAATAAAAATGTTACCACCTGACGAACGAACTGTTGATACATGGGGTTATAATGTCTATGATTTGGATGGTGGTGATGGATTTGTAGAATCAGATCCAACTGCTTTTTTAATAAGTTATTGGGGAATGCGTTTTTTTAATTTATTAGGAGAATAGTTATTTTCCTAGTGTGTATCATTATTGACACTTTTTCGAAATTGATTATCAATGATTCATCAATATGAAATCTATGAATAAAATGAAGCTTAATAGTATTTAGCTAATGAACATATAAATTTTCTATTATTGTACTGATGACATTTTCCTTTTCGACATAATATTGAAGATAACTATATGTTACAGTATTGTCAAACTCGAAACTTGAATCCAACTATTCGAGCTTGTCGAATACTCGAATTCAAGTTTCGAGATGTCAAATGGCAAATGGTACAGTGAGAAATGAGCTAGTTGCATTTAATGCGATATAGTCTATGAATACATAAGTCATATCAAGAGATACATTTCATATTCAGATATCAACCCTCATACGACAGTTTCAATACTTCGTTATGTGCCAAACAGTAGCGTTGATAACAGATGCTCTTGCGGTAAAAATAGTTATTGTACAGGTCAATGTGAATATAATTAATCATTGTCACCAAATCAAATCATTCCTCATTTGCAACAAAATGAAAAACATTGTTTCCGAGTTGCTCATTGAAGATTGGGCAAACACGAGTAATCTAATACATACGAATAACGTTTCAATCGAGCTTTTATCATTGCTACGCAATATTTGGTATTGTCGATGGTCTCTCTACTGCTCTGGCCTGCTTTTGGTCGTCGATTGCCAACACTTGAATGCCTTTATCATAGCAGATGCTTAACGACATTATCTGCTTTGTACAATAGTTTCTACATTGCACCTCCTTTCAATGTTCGCGCAATAATTGACGAATTCTTCATTGAATCCTGGTAAAATGCAACCAATTATTATTCGACACGTGCACCGTCGATGTGTCGGTATTCTTATGTGACAAGAAACAGTGTTGAAAGATCCTGATGATTAACATTTCATCTAAAAATGTATTTTGCGTGATCAAAATGTCCGTCCGGCTGGCCGTATTTCACCCAGATGACCTCTCTGTTAGTCAAAACGCTCTGCTGCAGCTATCGTCATCAAAGTTTGCAATATAGATTTCGATTTCGTGAGAGCTCAAAATGAATGGAGAACATTCCGGTTGTACTGAATGCTGTGACGGATGGGAACACATTCAAAAACGGCCTCTCTTACAATTAAATCTGGGCTTCAATTGACCATTGTCAAAGTACTAATAACACGTTTTTGAGAACAGCTTTGAAGCTTCTTACCGCCATAGTAGACTAACAATATGAGAGCATTACTGGAATTGGCCAGTGTTCTTCATCCGTCGATACAACAACTCTAGAAAGATCAATGTAATCGAGATCGATGCGATGAGCGGTTTATAGAACATAAAAAAACAAAGACGCTCATCGTCGTGCCGACTCATTTAACGCCCTCGAGTGAAAATGTTTTTGTTTACATAATTATTAATTTTCGAAAACTAAAAACTCGATTCAACCCTGAGATAGAATCTGAAGTTTCTGCATTTATTTTCTTTTGTAAATCATATATAAATGAGTATTAATCGCAGTCATAAATATATATGCATATAAAAGAATTAATTCTTTCAACTGTTCAGGATATGCACTGGATTATATAAATTCTCAAAATCAGGTGGAAAACGCTTTACAATGAGAATATTTTAATTGTGAATCATGCGAATTAGGAAATATCTCCGTCTATACACGATCGCATATTTTCACATGTATTTAACTACTCAAAATGAACTCTTTTCAAGCGAGTTTACATCTATTTCCGATTTTTTGCCTGCTCGAAAACTACTAATTCTGTTACCTTATTACTTCTGATTATTTCGGGTATACTAAAAATCCTGGCCACGACGCTTTGAGTGCTCTGCTGAATAAGAAGAACTAGAGTTGATCTACTAGCGGATGATCATGTATTCAAAAGTGCCGTAATACGATTTTCAATGATCGACGATTGTTTTTGTAGCATTCGACGTATCTTGTAGAAAATATACACTAACAAATTATTATTGACTTCTTCTTTTTCAGAATGTAAGATGAAGACAATACACTTTTAAGATATTCTTCATGTAATACGATGTACAGGTTCAACAGATTCTCTACGAACAGCAAACCAATGTTGTATTTTCCAATACAAATATAAACTATACCAAATAATTAATTTTAATTCGACTGCCAATCCGCCATATAGACCAGGAAACATTGTTAACATGTACATATTGTTCATCTGACTCATATATGTATATTGACATGCTAATGGAACACATCTTGAGAAATAATTTGGATAATTACTTGTATTCATACCATGATTCAATAAATCCAATGAAAACTGTGATGAGATCGGTGTAAAACGCGTACTAATAGATAGACTTCAGAGGTGATGGAGTATATGAACTACCAATAAAAGAAAATAATCTTTTTAAACATGACATATCAGAGAAACATTTTATCAGGCTTTGATTCTATTGAATTGGATTTGTTAACATAAAAGATTTATCTTTCGCAGTTAATACCTGCAAATCCCAATTAGTAAAGAATATATTTTGTAATTGATGATCATGTAATTGTTGATAGCTAGATGATGTTTCGTTGATAAAATTCTTCAAAAGCGAATCGATTCGAGCGAAAAATGTTTCCACTTGTTGTTCAATGATATTCTTGGTTAGAGAACATGATGATCTTGAGGGTGGGTGTGAGGGTGAGGGTGTATTTGGAGATTGAAGAGAAATTCTGTAGGAAAATCAATGATGACAGTTTGAGTTTGAACAGTAAATGTAATTAGTAAAAATGACAATAATAATAAGAGAAGTAACTAAAAGAATCAGATAAATTTTAGTTGCGAGTAATTGATGGATTAGATTGAGATCTTCATCGTCATCAAATAGATTTATATTTTTCATATAATCAAAGAATTTTCTAAATATATCCTTTCGATGATGAGTTGATATTTCCATTCATTGGAGTAATCGAAAAGGTTGTCTCGTACACAGATATGAAAGAATCATAGCGAAATATATCGTTTCTTTTTTCTTTTATCATTATCCATCTGTTTCATCAATGTTTGTAATGAAATATCCTGTATAATAATTCATGTGCTAAATACACGATGCTACTATAGATTGTAATAAGATTTCTTGTGGTATTTACATTGTTGCAGATTGTAATAATAATCAAATTCAACTATTTCAATCAGAATCGTTTATTCGTCAAATTTACTGATAGAGATTTTTCGACAATCACAATATACATGAAGAAAATTCTCAAATGGAAATCTTAGATAAATTCTAATCAGTCAATAATTTAGTGTTGTTGTTGATGATATCTGTGCAAGTTTTGTGTACTGTACTTCTTAGATTTGATGATGATTTAGTATGTCTAATGTCCATATACTCTCACTGACAACATATTCATATTATTTTCAATCAATTCAAATCAAAACATACTTTTTTGTCACACATGAGAAATCAAGTATATAAAATGTAAATGATAAACATACGATGTACACGAAAACATAACCATGCCAATAACAACATTACCTCTTTTGGACGCGAAATAAAACCTTCTGAAATATTAGAAACCATTCATTTTCTTCAAAAATTTGATCAAACGAAAACTGGATGTATCGTCGAAAATGAACTTAAGAAATGTTTGAGAAAAGCAAATCTATCATTCACCAATTCGATACTGGACAATGAAAGTGAATGAATGTGTCTTAAGTTTATGAACATGAACTGGTTTGATCTACACAAAGAATTTCCTGATTCTCATCTTCCGAATACGTCACGTTCACAAACTTCCAATAATCCAGATGATAAAACTAAATATTTCTTAGAAGAATCAATCAGTGATAAAGAGCAACTGGCATTTCAGTCAAAAGATACGAATAATTTTCTAAATACTAAATTTGTTATTACTAATAGTTTACCGAAGAACTTTGTCCGTAAAATCTACAAAACTATACAAAATCATCCTCTGTATAGTTGGCAACAAGCACATGGTGATGGAATTTGTACTTATCGTGCAGTACTTATGCGTGCGATGGCCGAAACAATATGTTCTGAACTACCTGGAGCAGCAAAAGCACTAGCTTTTGTATATTTTCTAGGACTTCATGGATCTCCTAGATCACCGCGTCAGATGAACAAATCTGGCTATTACGCGTCTCAATATATGCCTTTCTACATGAAAATGTCAGATGGTTTTCGTATTCCACTTCGAGAAAATATGATTTCTTGTCTAAATTCCATAAGAATCCCACATGTAGCATTATGTGTCAATGTAGATGGTGAAGGACCAATGGTTATCGATCCTGCCTATGCAATCGATTCTATTTCTGACGACTTATTGACTATAAAAGATTGGATCAAGCAGTTAAATGAATACAATAGTTCCGATGAACATATCGAACATGGATATGTAACAATTCAATCCGAATGGTATCCTTGGACAATGAGTCATTTATATTTATTAACAGGTGGAGAAGCATTATTATCAACTGAATTATTAACTATGCCCACTCTAGAACATATTATTAATGTTTTAACTATGTATCGTTTGATGTGGTCAGAAAATCTACCTACAATAGACCACATACCAACTCTAGAAGAAGTAAATGTTTATTTTGAAGAATTTGCTATGAAACACAATCAAAAAAATGACTTAATACTGTATATGAATGATGTTAAACAATATGTAAAACAACTTGGAAAGAATTTTCCTCCCCCAGGTCCAACTCCTCTTCTTCCACCACCAAAGCCAGTTTATGTCATTTTGAACAAGGACATGGTTACAATTACTACCTCTCTCACATTTAATGGTCATTTTCTACAAAACTAAACGTAAGATTTACTTCTGCAACACGAGAACCGATGCTGATGTATCGATACATTTGAAAAAAACCAAACTTTGATCGATTGAATACGAACGTATGCATTACAAAGACGAGTAAACAACAATTTATCTGAAGAAGTAGAAGTTTTCCATCTCCCAGAATACAAACATCTTGTAATTTGTTTTTCTTCTCTTTAATTGACTAGTTGATTCAGTTTTCACATCTGCAATACAACTGAAATAGAAAATTCATTAAGAATAAGCGGCATTGAAAATATAAAGATAAGAGAAATACTCAATTTTTCCTATCAAAATCTTCAAGAGGAAATGTATATCAAATTGTATCGTCCAATCAAAATATAAATGAAAAAAATCTCTTTTCCTAAAATCCAATATTCTATAAGATTATGTATGACGTTGTCTTTCTCAGCAACTAACCATTCAATTGCCTTGAAGATTTATCAATTAATGTTAATGAGTTTTTAAACGAATGAAATGTAACAGTTACAGAAAGAATTAACAAATATCTGATGTTCGTGATACATTGAAAAGTTTATAATCAAATAATTAGAGTAATGTTTTCGTACTGATATTGACACTTTTCAACTTACGACTACTGCAAAAATTTAATTCAACATCAAAATTCATTTTCTAATTAACCGAAACCATTCCGAAATATCTTCTCATTTCAGTCAACCTTAAGGCGTAACATTAATTCTACAGACTCAACAGTTATTAGTGTTGATATTATAGACATTAGTTCATTTGATTCAGCTAATTTCATTCCACCTAAAATATGTCTTACGATCATATACTAGACGATGTTTTACACAATCAGTTTCTAATATACCTGTACAACAAACAAATAAATGACCTAATGGCTTTTTTTGCCAACATAGTTTTAGAGTGCTTTGTTCAATGTCAAATTTCAATGGATTCGATCGTGTAATTCGATATAAATTACATCAAGACAACAATTAAAATGACCGATCCATTGTATTTCCTATCCACAGTATAACTCTTTTGCAATAAAAGAAATGAATTAATGTTTCGCACATTTCATTTAGTATGTCGCAACTGTTTGTTCGTCGGATAGAAAACTTGCCTTTCAACCACGTTTTTTGTATTTGCATATTATTGCGTTCTTACTTTGACCCTGAAATGAATACTTCTATGAAATATAAAATTAACTTAGTTTAAATATGATGAAGTTGCTCAAAGATAAGAAATGATCTCCTTGGGAAGACACTTGATTAATGCCCGTTAAACTTTATGTGCATTATAAAAGAAGAGACTTATTATGTCTCTTTTAAATTTGTTTTCTTTGGTAAAAAATTATTCGAAAGAAACACAACAACATGTCGACATCTTCGATTTCATTTTACACATATTTATATCGTCAAATTACAATATATTTAGGTTTTATCATTCTTATACTTGGTGTAGTTGGTGGTCTATTAAATATAACTATATTTTTAAGTTTTCGAACATTTCGAAATAGTTCATGTGTATTCTATTTGATAATTATGTCATTGGCAAATCTTCTTCATTTACTTATGTGGTTACCTGGTCATATAATGATTTATGGATTTGGAAATGATTGGTCAATAACTTCAACATTATTATGTAAATATCGATATTATTTCTTTCAATTATGGTTATTAATATCATTTACATCGATATGTCTCGCAATAATTGATCAATTTCTAAGTACTTCACATTATCCTTTCTTACATCGATATTGTAATGTAAAATTAGCTCGTAATATTATCATAGGAATGATTATATTTTGGTTTCTTCATGGAATTCCATTTGCATTCTATATTGATATAATTCAATTGCCATTCGATTCGAACTTATTAATCTGTGGAAGTTCAAATATCAAATTTGGAATGTACATTAGTTTTGGCTTTGTACTGTTACTGATGTGTGTTTTACCGTTAATTACAATGATAATATTTGGTTTATTAACATATTATAATGTAAGAAATCTCGCTTATCGAACAGTTCCATTAATTCGACGTGAATTAGATAAACAATTAACACAAATGGTTCTTGTTCAAGTGATTTTCAATTGTATTTTTATATCACCATATTTAATGATATTTATTGCACAATTTTATTTCTCCATAAACGACTTAATAAAATGTCTACTTATTTTAAGTGTTGATTTACATACTTTTTATTTTGCGGTCAGTATAATAAGTGTTTCCTTTACAGATTTGTTAACATTCTCTTTGGAAATGTTTAGAGTCCATTTTATATTTATGTTTGTTTATCAAAACGATTTCGTCAACAATTAAAAAATATATTTTATGAAAGATATTTGAATGGAGGAAGGCGAACGAATTTAATCAATAATCAAGTCATACCAGAAATACCAAGAATTTCAATTCACATACCTAATGAATAGTAAATGTTGTATACTTTGTTCGAAAATGAAAATATTTCTCTTCTTCTCATATTTATACCTTTACCTTGAAGATTTTAAAGAGTATTGTCAATAGTTTACATTCATATATCAAATAAATTTTGTCGTTGTATTCAAAATATCATATAAGTGAATATTCGCGTTAGCAGGTGATTTTCATGGGAAGTAATTTTGAGTTTTACCAGTCAAAAGTCTCCAATTTATACCATCGATATTCTCTTTTTGAAAATGATTTCCAATAACCATCTCAAGAGAGATTATTTGCTCGTTTGAAAAAATAAGACTTGTCCAAGACATCGAATCCATTGAGATTTATGTTGATTTGTTATGTATGGTATGTCTATGAATCTAATTTGAGATAAGATCGTCAACATTCATCGAAAAGAAGAAAAATAATATTTTGATATTAAATCAATCAACAGTGGTAAGAAAATTATTAATCTTTTCAAAAGAACCTTTAGTATCTTGTTGATAGACAAGTACATAAACAAAAGCATTCATTACATTCACAATGACACTTGAAACCCATCCAAGTTCACATTTTATAGTAACTGTGCCAAAGGTTTGTTACATATCGATTACATTGACGAAGAATGAAAGTACAAAATTGTCTTCAAAGTGTCAAAACTATTTACTGTTTTAAAAATTTGCTTCTTCAGATGGTCGAACGAATCCCATCGACCTCAATTTTGAGGAATGCATAAGTCATTAATAGAGTCAAATTTATTTAACAAATTAAAAATAAATATTAAATTAAGATTTCTGTGTTCGAAATTATATATCAAAACAATTTTCATTTCCTGTTAATCTCGATTACTTTTTGGCAAAGCGAATTCGCCGTATCTGAAAAATGTCTATTTTTTGTTATTGAAAATAATCTGAAATGTTCTAAAAGTGTTGTAGAAGTCGTTTTCAGCCATGGTAATCAATATTGATTCGCTCTTCCTAAAGAATCATTCTGTGTACAAATTTGATCTTGATATCGATAGAATGTTTTTCATTCATTTCTAATATTTCTCTTATGATTATATTGACTCATAAAACATACATCATCATAAAGAAACAGAAAAACAACATTTCATGTGAATTCGTAATTACAAAGACTCATTTCTTTCTTTCTTTCTTTCAGAGGACAGTTAATGGCGGCTGGAATTCCAAAAAACAAGTCTTCTAATGATGATGAAACAAATGATAATATGTCTGATGAAGACGATTGGTTAAACGCAAGTAAACAGATCAGTCTTCAATGTCCATCCACATGTCTTCAAGGTTATTATTATCAACCAAAAGAATTTGCAACTCAGAATGTTCGATATGGTGATGGTGGTTCTGCTACTCTTAAATATCCCATATGGATATTTGATGGTCTATCTAATTTCATTGATAATGATAATAATACAAATGTAAGAGAAGAACTTTTGGAAACATTTTATCAATTGAATGATCAACGAAAAGATTTTCATAAGTTTCCATCACCTGTAGAAGATATTATTGATCCAGATCTTTTACTCTATCGACCTAATGAATTTCCAATTCCCATAATTCTTTCATCTGATGAAGATAATTCCGATGAAGATTTAACTGACGACGAAACAAATATTCCTTCATCATTATTATTACGTGACACTTATCAATGGACTCCAAGTGAATTTCGAATTGTTCATAATGATTCCAATTATGAAGTACATATTGAAACACCTATTAATCATTTACCAATGACCGAACAATATGTTCGTACATATCGAAAGTTAGAAAAAATATTCGCGAAATTAGTACCAATGTTTGGAGAAATACTCGATTTTGTTAAACAGACTGATGACATTCGATTACAAGTTGTTGTGAAAGTACAGAGTTATAATCTTCAACCAGGTGAATTAATTCTTCAGAAAAATAGAAATTCTTAATATCATCGTTATTATTTTTCTTCTATTTAGGAGTAAAATATTCTGGTCGTTGGCATACCGAAGGTCGTACAGAAAATATTCAAGGAGTTGGTGTTTATTATTTGCATATCGATGATCAACTTGAAGGTGGTGCGCTCAAGTTTCGTCCGGCTACAACACCGAGCAAAACATATGCTGAATGGGGTGATATTGAAATCAATCGTTATCTTATGCCTCAAACTGATACTGCGATTGTTTTTGCCAATAATTTAGCACATCGTTTCTGTTCGATGCGAAATGCAACTTCGATTGCTCGTCGTCGTACATTCGTGAATTTTTTCGTCGTTTCTCCGAAATATCCAATTGATGTTTTATCAATATCAAATTTACCGTTGATTAGTTATGAACAATGTCAAAATCTTTTAGCTAAAATAGAAGATCAACATCAACGACAAGTTTTACCGGATTTAGTGATTGAAAAGATACTTTCATTTTTTAAAAAGAATATGTGGAAAATGGATGGAGATGAAAAACAATTTCGAGCACGTGTTCGACATGAAATGTTGAATGAGAAAAGTGGTTGGGCTGGCATTCATTTTGGTAACAGTGGTGATATTGTTTTTATTAAATCAAATGCTGATTTATCTCGTAAAAGACGACACTACGGAATTCGCAACATGTCTTCTGCTCTAGATCATACAGAATCGGATTGAACACATATGTATGTCATACATTAAAGACTTGAACTTCAATGAATTTATGTTTTTTCCTTTGAATCATATAAAACAAAATTGTTATATTTCGAATGTTTACTTAATTTACTTTCGATAACTATGAACGAAAGAAGTCACTCTCATCCTCATAAAAAGGCAGAATATTTTAGAGATGTGATTTTCAAATAAAACAAAACTATTTTTGTTCTTTAATAATTATATATAACAGTCGATAATCACTCTCAAGTGTGACTTTTTTAATTAAATTTTTAATAGATCCTTCATAATCTGTTCACTCAAATAGATATTCGCATAAATTAGTTATAATATATACAAAGATAATGATTTTTTGTCATTGAATTCTCTTCACTCGTACATCTTTGCATAAGTGAAACATTGAGTAACTTTGATATTTAGAAAAAACTGATGAATTATCCAAACGAAATGTTACAAGTGAATAACTGTATTTTTTCCGTTAAGGGGGGGCTTCCCCCCCCCCCCCCCCTTGACCCCCACTTTTTCCCCCATCATTTCATAGATCATATAAAGTTACATCTATCCTCCATTTTTTTTGAATTCTGTCGATTTTTTGGCGGAGTTACTGGCTTCACAGAGGACATAATCCATATACACCTATTAGAGGTATATACAATGGAACATATTTATTAAGTCAAAACTTTGATCTTATTTCCCCATGAGCTTATAGAGCATCAAAAGTTGTATATACCCTAAAATTTTCATAATGATCGAACCTTTAGTTTTTGAGAAAATATCGATNNTCAGTGGCAGTCGTCGATGTCAATAATGACAACAAACCCGATATAGTTACCGCTAACTACGGTGCAAACAATATCAGTGTTCTTCTTCATAATGACAACAGAAGAGGTAAAAAAATGAACATATACGAATAATCATTTTAAGATAATTTGAAAAGTAATAATACATTTTATATGCTTCTAATAGCACTAAACTCTTAACAGTGTATTGATTTATACACGTTCAAAAAGCGAAAGAGGTACATTCTCGTTTTCTTTTTTTGTCAAGTTCATCTAGACGTTTCCGTTCAGCATCTGGAGCAAGAAAGGGTCGAACTCGTAAACAAGTTATAAGTGTTTTTCTGAAAATCGGTATCCTCGGTTTGAAAAAATTTTTCTCCATTCTCAAAAAATAACATCAGATTTCTTCTCTCCAACCTCAAAATCTCTGCTGTAAATTTTTACAAAAAAACATTTTTGTAAAAAATTGGGTTTCTGTCTCAAAAAAATTTTTTTATGAAAAATTTCAAAGAGATGATATCAGATTCGAGTTCCTTGACCCATAAAACCCTTTGGTAAAATTTTGTAAAACAAAACCTTTTTGTAAAGAAAGTCGTTCTTTGTCTAAACAAATTTTTTTATGAAAAGTTTCCAAAAAGTAACATCAGATTCGAAGTCTCCGCATCGAAATACATCTGAAATGTCTTTTCAGAAAAATCGATTTTCAATGTTTTTCTGACCCTGCGGACATACAAGCAAGCAAGCAAACAAACAATTTATGTTTCTAAGACTCTTCGCTACGAGAAAGAGAATAAATTGATCGTTGAGAAAACAATTCAATATAAACTATTCAACAAACATCTGAAAATTGTCGACAAAGGATTTTTCAACTTTTTGAAACATTTTTATAATCCATCGAATATTTCGAAAAATAGTAAGTTTAACAAGACAAATTCTGATTAAGACTTTTTATATATCAAGAGTCAAAGTATCAATAAAAGTACTAATAATATGAAATGATTAATTCAATTGATTATGATTATAGAAACAATGAATAGAGTCTATTAAAATAAGAAATAACCTAATTCTCAATGATTTTAGGACTATTTTATTTAAAAAAGAATTCAAATACAATACTTCTTTTCAACAAGAAGAAAAGTGATTATCCACATTTCTTTATATTTATTCTCTGCTTGCATCATCTGTCGAAAAAGGTGGATTTTACCAATCCTTTTGGTTTGTACGAGATCTGAGTTTTATTAAACGCATAGAACAACTTCATTCCATACCTACATTCATCTTTTACTTTCAAGACAAACAATATCTAAGAATTCTCCACTTTACACTTTTGTTGTACAATAATTTATCGAACCGTAGATAAAACGACAAAAAAAACTCTTCACTCTCTTCTATAAACAAATCGACTTAAACGAAGAAAATCTGAGCTTTCAAATTTAGTTAAAAAATAAACACATATTTGATGATATTTACCTTCATTTGATTATTAAAGAAGAGATGAATGGTTGGATTTCAGTTACTACTGTTTAGTGACGAGTAATTTCATAACTGAATATCGATAGATTAATGTGAAAAAATCTGAGTAAAATGACGTACATGACAGAAATATTTTGAGATAGGAAGAAGAAATATATCTCGTTATTTTCTACAGGTAAACCCGTCGATAGTCATATTTTTTTTTGTTTTGTTTATTATCATGACTTAGCTGATTTTTCTCCCGATAGTTTGGATCAATCAAAGTCATGCAGATTATATATTTATTATATTCATAACATATGAGCAAATATGATAGATTTAGCAATAAGTTATTAACAAAAAAGCCTGGATACAAATGATCATTATCTGCCAATCAAAATCTAATAGTTCATGACTATTGTACAATATATAAGTAGGTGGAAAAAAGGTAGGTAACCATTAATCCGAGCCACAGTTCGATTAATATGATGAATGTAATTGCTTTTATTTTATGGATTATTATCAGTATTGTTGCGGATGTACATGCAGTATTCAGTGTAGAGGTAAGTGGAATGTTCCTTTGAAATTATATGAAAAATATACTGCGTAAGTTTAGCTTTTTACGAAAGATCCACACGCCAAATTTGAAAATCTAGAACGACTACGTAAGTATTAGAGATATTCTAATAGACATGTTCATTTGTATTGTTTTATTTTTCAGCGGATGGAACTTATGGACATGTAATTGGTTCATCACGTAAAATAGTAAGTTGATGTTGATTCTATTTCAGTAATGCTTTAACATTTATGCCATTGAATTCAGCGTGGTTTAGTATACATGGCTAATGATGCACGTTGGCCTGATGGAATCGTTCCCTATCAGTTTGGATCAGGATATAGTATGTATCATTTGCAATTTCATTGTCATCATCATTACATATGATTAGAGTGAGAATTTTATATTACTAAGGAATCTATTTTATAGCCCCGCAATTACAAACAGCTATTGTAACTCGAATGCGCAAGATAGAAAATTTAGTTGCTATCAATAATGCTCGATGTATACAATTTCGACCAAAAATCTCAACAGATTTATATTACATCACAATACAAAATGGTACAGGTTGTTCTGCATCGGTACGCGAAATTAATCAATTCTATTTGCTTTTGAAAATGCATATCTTACTTTTCCTTTAGATTGGGCGAAGGGTAGGAAATGTAATATTACAATATCCAGGTTGTTTTGATGATGGAAGAACTTTCCATGAACTTCTCCATGTATTAGGTAAGTTCGATATGAAAGAATGAGAATATAGATATGCTAAATATTCTAAATTTTTGTCGTTTTTTTTTCTGAACAGGTTTGTTCCATGAGCAATCACGAAGTGATCGTGGATTGTATGTAGAATTATATCCCGAGAATATGCAAACAGGTAATATTACTTGTTTTTCAGGACAGATCACATTGAATCGATTTTATTTTTTCTAATCTTCTAATTTAGGAGCCGATCAGCAATACTTGATCTATAATAATCCAGTTGCTGATATGTTTAATACTTCCTATGATTACTCGTCAATTATGCACTATGCAAAATATGATTTCTCAATTAATGGTAAACCAACCATGGAACCACTTCAATCAAACATTAAAATTGGACAACGTTATAATTTAAGTAACACTGATATTCAAATAATTCGTCGATACTATAATTGTTCATCAACTACTCTTTCATTACCATCATTCACAATACCAGTTGAACCAGGTAACACCTATTACATACATACATACATACACAGATTTTTTCACACGTTTATTCTTTGTATCATAATAAAGCATATCCATCGCTGTTAGTTTCAACTTATTCTGGTGAATTGACAAAGCAAAATTTAATGTATACTCGTAATGGGAGTTCGTCAGCTAACTTCTATTATGAAGTTATTAATATAAAAGTTTCAGCTGCTGGTTCATATATCTTCCAATGTTATAGTAATATTGATACATTTGCTTACATTTATGATCAAGCGTTTAATCCATTGAATCCGACTGCGAATTTAATTAAGGGTTTTGATGATGAAAATATTGAGAGATGGGAATTTAGTTTTACCTTGAATGCTTCACCTTCAGACACAATTCTGTTAGTTGTTACCACTTACAATCCTAACGTGACAGGGCCATTCTTCATTGTTGCTAGTGGATACAATAAAGTAACTTTTAATCGTACAGTTGGTACTGCACCACCATCAACAACAACTACTACTTCTACCACGACGAAGACAACAACAACAATAAGCAGTAAGTAAATTGAACCTGTAAATAATACATATTAGATCTTTTCATTGTTAGCTATATTAGATACTGGTCGTTGGTCAGAAACAGGATCACTTGCGGTAGGTGGTATTGGACATACATCAACTCTTCTTTTTGATGGACGTGTCATCACTATAGCAGGTAACGCAGACGCTAATATAGTGGAGCTTTACAATTCTTCAACAAAAACATGGACCAGAGGCAAATCAATGATTGATACTCGAATATATCACACGGCTACTCTTTTGCCAGATGGTCGATTATTTGTTACAGGTGGTTGGTATTACAATAAATTTAAGAGAACCGCAGAAATCTACAATCCTGTCAGTAATACTTGGACAGCTGTTAGCAATATGACTTTTAGCAGACATAGACATCAAGCAGTCTATTTGCCAGCGCCAATGAATAAAATCCTAGTCATGGGTGGATATGGAGATCGCACGGAGTCTTCTTTTTTTCAGTCATGTGAATTATATGATTTCGTTTCAAATAAGTGGACAACCACCACTTCAATGATTAATCAACGAATGGATTTCTTAGCAACATACTTACTATCTATGAATGTGGTTGTAGTTATAGGTGGTTCTCGCGATAACTCAGCTGAAATCTTTGATGTGTCAACATTACAATGGACTCGTAGTTTGAATACAATGCCACTCTTCCGCTCCATTCATACAACTACATTGCTTCCTAATGGGCACTTTTTAATAGTTGGTAGTGATTTAAATACTACTGCAACTTATTTATTTGATTCAACAACGAAATTATTTAGATCTGCAGCAAATAATATACAAAGGCGATCTGAACCCGCTGCAACTTTATTACCGTCAGGATTAGTTCTTCTAAGTGGTGGACTGTCTATAAACGGTTCAATACATCGTTCGGCTGAGGTTTATGATTATCGACTCAATACATGGCGTGCTGTAGCAGATATGAACATTGCTCGTATGGCTCATACATCGGTTATTTTTACTAATTGCTCTTCATCACCATCAACAGCAGTCCTTGTTATAGCAGGACAGCTAACTATGAGTGGTATGTCTGTCGGCAGTTGTGAACTGTTTTCGATTAATGCTTAATCAATGGAGCTTTTTCTTTTATTTATATTCAAAAACTTTTTATTCACGATAAACCATGTTTTTTTCCTTTACAAATAAATAAATGTTTCTACAGAAACTAATTATACAGAGACAGTTCAATTCCATAGTCTTCTTCTATTACGTTTGCTAATGTATGATTATATCTACTATCTATCTAACGCAAATGTTTTGTTATGTCAGTCCTTTCTTGACAGTTATTATTTGTGTTTTATGAATGTTTATCTCTCTTTCTCTATCTGTACATTATGTTACTCCTGTTACAATTAACTAATTATACAACGAACTGTTCAACCATGAATCTGTACTTTCTTTCTATCAGTTTGGTTTTGAAATGACAATGAAAAATACGATAAAGGAAAAAAAACTCACTGAGCCTTACAGTAATTTACAATTTCTATAATATTCTCACACTTTCATACCTGTACATTCACATTCTATTTTAATGTTATTTTGTTAATCTTTATTTCATTTATTCAAAAATAAATTTGTGTATTTATGTTATTACAACATTTGCTTTCGACGAAGAGAATACATAGTCATTTTTCTTGTTTTTATGTTTATATATCTTCAATCTGTGAAGTATTTATTTCCTGTATATAGTTCAGCAGTGAACGACATAGGTTATCAGAATATTTTCCTTCTAAAATCCGTTCAATATGACAAATTTTAAAAGGATCTTTGTTATGGTACGTAATATAACGTACCATAAGATGTCTCATGATATAGGTATTTTCCATATGTTTGTTCTCTTTCTTTTCTTATATATATATATGATTACTATAGATATCACTCACTCTCGATCTTAAGGGAGAGGTACCCCCCCCCCCTTAATAGGGGTTTTCCAAGGAACTTCATCTAGGCTCCATTCTTTGTAATAACATCTTAGGAATTTTATAAGATTAGATTATATCTATTTAGTATATTCCAACTATGTGTGTGTTTGCGTACTATATAAACAGTTCTCGTTTTCATAGACAGATGTCTTGTTTTACTATTCAAAAATAAACTATTTTATCATATTATACGGACCTTAACAAAATTTAGTTAGTTTCATCAGTGAGACATTAACTTCTACTCTGCCTTCTTTTTTATTTCGAATAGATGCAATAAAAGATGACTCTTACTAACGGCTGAGCGCCACTCATTTACATAGGTTATCTGACTTTTTCCTAGTATGTGTGTGTCGATTGAATTGAAATCCAATCCTCTATCTCTGATTTATGACTCATCAGACAGTAAAAGAAACAATGGAGGAAAAAAGATTGATGATCTTTACAGCATTCTTTAATGTGGCGAGAATTTAAGTGATAAAACAGAAAGTTCCATTTTTAGGTCTTTTTTCTTGCGTAACTACCAACTAAGACTTCATAACGTGAAATCCAGTACGGAAGTAATCCGCATAAAGAATCATTCTTACATCACTTGATAAAAATCAAATGCGAAGATTATAGGACTAAGTTACTCATTCTATTAGTATAAATACTCTACTTGAGTTTCTTCAAAAGCACGTCCTTACAAAACGACTTTTATTGCAACAAATCTTTCATTGCCAATTCATTATCTGAGGGTGAGGGTGAGGGTGGGTGTGAGGGTGTGGGTGAGGGTGTGTGGACGTTTGAAAGGTAACTTTGAACGATATATTCTGTAGTGAGTGAATACGGAGCCTGTAGGAGGATAACTATAAAGGAATCTGTGACTAATCACGAGAACAACTAATGCAACGAAGGTTTCGCAGCTATGGATTTTTACGAAACGTTTTTTAATATAGTTACAGATGGTTCCGTACGGTATCTATGATACGGAACCTTCATTTTACTTAACCAAAAAAGGATCGTCCCGTGAATCGGAGGGAAGTTCCTTTGTTGGTTTGGTAAAACTCCTTTTTTTGCAGTGTATAATTAACTGTGTGTTTAATGAGTCATGGTATACATTTCATCACACTGCGAAGTTATTGCACAACTTACTGTTTGCTTCCTCTGCTTCACGTGGTTATAAAAGAACTCGAGTTTTTCTCTTTCGTTTCATTTAAAGTTCTCACTCGATCATGGAGTCTCTGCCTGATGAATTACTCTTACTGGTTTTTCGTTATTTACACAGATTTGATCTACTATATGCATTTAAAGATCTAAATCGACGTTTTCAACAAATAGTTGAACCGTATCTTTCTAACGTGAACCTCACACAAGCAGATCTCTTCTACAAACATTTTCGTTTATTTGCCAAACACATTCTTCCGTTCCAAAGCAATAGCATACGATCTCTTACAGTGAGTGGATTACAACTGTTTGACTTAGTACATTTACAACTCCATCATTTATCTTGCCTCGAATCACTTACGCTGAAACGACCTTTAACTGATACAATTTTATCTGATAAATTAGATAAATGTCTCATTCAAGTTTTACAAATATCAACCCTCAAATATCTATCAATTGATGTAAATGGAAGCTTAATCCTAGAGTCAATATCGCAGTACGCAACACCTAATCTACAGACACTGAAAGTGCTTCATTCATATAGCTTTGATTACTTCACAAGTGTAACACAACAAACACCGTATCTCAAACGTCTGTCCATTAATTTAATGTCTACTATTGATTTGGTAAAATTATTCCAAGTTGCAGTAAACCTCGACGAATTGAAATTGTCATTCTATACTTTTGTTGATTTGGAAGTGATAGAAGTACCAGACACATTGAAAAAGCTACATTTAGAAATCGATTGTCGTCAGCTGAAATCAAAAAATAACAAAAACAACTTAAATCAATCAAACTTCGATATGTTAAGCAAACTTCTGAACAACTTCAAAAATAATCTGAAATATTTAGGTCTAATTATTCTCAATGCAGAGAAAGACTTTTCGGACTTCGATAAGCTGCACAGTTTAGTAAACAACGTTGACCAGTTAGAAACTTTCGAATACGATATTCGTACGAAATATAGGCCGGATCAACGGTTTCCAAATGCTGAAATATTAATATCAGCTCACTCAACCTACTCTGCTTACACTAATCCACGACCGCAACCTTTCGATACGTCATTGTGGCGATTAGGATTTAAAAGAACAGAACTCAAGTCAGACCTTCCTCGATCGGAGTTACTTGCTGTTACTTCACTATATGTTCCTGAAAGTTCCTTTTTGTATGTCAATCCACCTAGTTCATTTCAACTGAGCGACGATCTTAAACTCCTACATTTGAACACAATTCACATTTGCAAATCGACGGTAGATTCCAGCCCTGAGATACGTTCATTTCTTTCTAAAGTGATCGCACTTGCACCTAATCTACATAGCTTAGTTCTTGAAGACGATGGTACAGAGGATGCTCTATTACTTCTGAAACAGTTTCTTACTTCTGCAAGTATTTCCAGAAAAATAAATGATGTCCAGCTGATTAAGGATGATTTCTTTAATGATCAGGATCCGACATTCTTTTCTAATCTAGCACATATCACACCGAATCTGAAATCACTCACACTTAGGCTACATAGTGAATTTAGTGTTGGAAATTCAGATAAATTACAGAAACTTGTTAGAAGAATAAGAGCTGATTTCCCCAGACTAAATAATCTTACACTAAAACTAGCTGATGATGGTGCTGTTGATGAACATGTGCCAGATTTCGGGCTTGAAAGTTATAAGAAAAGTTTAAATGAACTTCGACATCAGACAGGACAATTGATATACTGGAGTACTGATTTCAGCATGAGGGGAGTGTTTATTATTATTTGGATGTGAGATACTTATACAATTTGAACTAAAATTTTACGTCTGTTAGATTATATCAAGTATAACGAGACTTCTTTTTCTATTTCTCTATTTTCACTGACTATTGACTTTTGTTGTTGTTTTCTCTAGCCATCTACATATTTTCATACAGACTGTTCAGAAGGAAAAATCTTTTATTCATGATGTCAAATATTTTCGTTCGTTTCTTCCATATGACGTCATGTTTTTCATATGTTATTCTCCCTAGTGTTCTAGCTCTCACTAAACCTATTCAAACCCAGTGCTTCTAATTAATAAAACGATCTTGTGTACATGCACATATTTGATACAAGTAACGCTCATCCTTTGGATTTGCTGACCCTTTTCTGAAAGAGTTTTCCTAATGCTGAACACATTCATAGACTTTGAAAGAGAAAAAACGCACTGCGATTGCTACTAGTGCTCAACTGAATCATGGCATTATGCCACACACTAGAGTGAATAGAATAAAGAGTTCGTTTTAGGAATCAGACCGATTAGCCATTTGTCAGGGGATAATTCTCCAGCACTAGCTATTTTGACTGAAAAATTCATCGCTCAACGGCTAGTCAGGCGGCCACTAACGGCCAACCATTGACCTTTGTCCTCTGTTTTTCTTTTTTCACATCACGCGCATGGAAATTTTCATAAATGCTTTACTAAACCACTCATAGACGGACGATATACAGTAGACTACTTGAAAATTTTGAACATTCACCTGTGTCTTCCAGCGATAATCCGATTCTTTTCTCTGTTGTCAACAAAATGATACCTTGTCGAATATTTTCATTGAGGAATATTCATTCGTCAAATCCCTTTCAATATTATCGGAAGTCTGGCAAGGTTATTCGAAACGAACACCTTTCATAGTGCGGTATGTGTTCAGAATACTGTTTCTACAGTCCACGCGTCTGTAATTACTAAGATGGAATTCCACTGACGGGTATATCGCTTTGCGAACTACTTCTACTAAATTCCCATGAAAGGATATGATGTATGTAGCCTACAAAGCAAGGATGATACCAAGCTCATATCACTTTTTCGGATTTCTTCAATTAAAAGCATCATTATGTACAATGCATTAGATCTTTTCGTGTAAGTTCTTGAGCTACTATCTTTGTACGCATGACGTCCTTGAATACCGTTCAGCTCACCATCTTCTACAAAAGATTTCAGAACAGATAAAGAAACATATCTCCTTTGTAAAAAGGAAGGAACAGGCCCAGGCTCAGCGAATAAAACGAAATTCACCCTCAAACTCGAATTTCCCAACGTCAGAAATCCTTCGGTCGGTGATGAGGAGAGAAAGATAGGTGTACCGCGAGGCGGTCGGCCTTCTTGGAAGTTTATTTGGAAAGATAAACTAGGAGACAAAGACGAAGAAAAGAGAGCGAAGGCACAAGAAGCGACACACTATTGGAAAATACCTAACCCATGTTGCATAAGTTTTGAGACAAATTTGTTTTATATATATCTCGGGTTAAACAAACTTTTTTCCTTTCTCCCTATATCACGTGATAGAGCGCTGAAAGAAGTTCAGTTTGATATAAAACAAATTAGTTCATCTTTATTCATAATACAATGGTACGTTCAGAAAGAGAATTCCTTGAAAAACGCATTGTACAACACTACGTGAACTTTGCTAAACATGAAAAAAGAATTACTGTAAATCATTTTTTACAAGAACAAATTCCACGTCCAACTATATATCGAATCATTAAAAAGTATGAAGAATTTGGTGCTATTGGCGATAAGCCTAGAGTTGGTCGTCCTAAAAAATTATCAACACAACAATTAAATCGACTAAAACGCTTGACTGACCAAAAGACTGGAGTTTCATTACGTCAAATTCAACCAGAATTTAATGTCGATATTTCTACACTTAGTCGACAATTAAAAG
>CAJNOJ010000383.1:0-85494 GCA_905250025.1 Adineta ricciae | reverse complement strand
ATTTTTCTTGAATAATTAATGTTCGTTCTAAAGATTCTACTGCTTTAGGGTATTTTTGTCTTTCTAAAACGAAGATTTCCTATACTAACATATTTGCTGATTCTAAAAAATTATGGAATTTAATTTTTTCGACAAGGAGAATAATGGTAAGTCAGTGGGTAGCAGTTAATTGAAAACTGGTTCCAATTTGAGATTTGTCATGACCTCTATGAGATGTCGGTTTTAATTGAATTTCTATTAATTTTGATTTATGTCACCTATGAAAAGATGACAGTTTGTTTTCTCAAATGAATTGAATATAGTCAGTTCTATTTGCTCAGTAGAGGGTAAAGGCATTGATAAGAGTAACGAAAGTTTATTTATTTATAGAGGAAAAAAGTGAAATTATTTTAATGTTCACATAATGAGAATGGTCGTTCAAATAATTGTTCAGTATTTTGATTGATAAAAAACTTTCTTTCTTCCATTAATTCTCTACGATATTGGTTAGCTTGATTTAAACTCATTGGAAAATCTATATAATTAATTATTTTCTCAATAACTAATTGTGGTAATTGATTAAATGGAAATATCGAACGTACAATATTTCTCAGCCAATGTGATTGTTGGGGTGGTACATTTGCAGTTGATAGAACTGAAATTGATGGATCAACCAAGAAGAAGACTAGAATTTTTCGTAGACCTAATTGATTAGGATTTGTTAATTGAAATGGTGCAACTCTATGCTGATAGATATTTGGAAAGACAAGACAACGATCTTCTTGAGTAATAACTTGACCTAAATTTTGATTCAATGAACGTCCACCATTTAAATGAAAAAAGCGATTTGCTCGTTCTGAAGCATCATGATCAAAATTTGGTTCATTTATTGCAGTTCGAAATTGTAAATTTGATTCTGTAATATTTGAACTATGATAATAAAAAATACCTGTTGCAACAATATGTTCATTTTCCATTCCTTCAACATGCCAAACACCACCGGAATATTCGGGATTATCGGCTGTTAAGATATGATTGGCTAATTTAACGATCACTTGTAATTTTCTTCCACATANAACGTTTTCATATTGAAATGCACAACTAATCAAGGATACAATTATATCTAGTAGAAGCCTTAAAATGCCTCTCATATATTTGCAAAAAATCCTATTTTTGCTTTCCAAATCTCAAATTTCTGCAACATTCGTTTGGTAAGCCTCAACATTGATCTGTCATAATGTTTTTTTTTCGTTGATAATTATTATTCAAGACGACTCAATTTTTATAAAGTAGTATAAATACGATTGCATTAATGCATTCTTATCTCAACATAGTTTCTTTATGATCATATACTTGTTTTTCGAAGGGATTAGATGAGATTCATTTTTTATAGCTTAGTATATACATATGTAATACTGTCGTATAAATCTATTTTTTATGTGCTGAAACGCCCTATAATTCGTAATCCACAAGTAAAAGTTCTTCTATTTGTTATTTTTCAAGTAAGCATAAGATTGTTAACGCAAGTACATTTATTCATAGATTAAATCAAAATTTCCTCACCGTCCTCTACGACAGTCGGTTATATCTAAAATTGGACACAGTGTACCATTAATAGAAGTTATAGTTTTAATTATTCGGTTGAAATAATTCTCATTTTATACATCGTTATTTCGATTACAAACAAATATTGACATTGGAAGACAGCATGTCTATTATTTCTCCATTAATTGTTTTATTTGTCCTCTATATTTCTATTCATATGACAGGTAATTTTTTAATTCAGTAAAAGATTTTGGTAAATATCTTTACCATAGCATAACATATTCAATAAAAAAAAAAGTATTTTTATCTCGATACGATTCTGTTAACTATATGAGTTCTTTCTTATTTTCAACAATATAACACTACTTTTTTTAAAGGATATGCTCAAGTTAATGGTTGCTGTACGTCTCGTTCGAAGCTTGATAATTCACCAAACTTTCTTATCATTGTTGCTGATGATCTCGGTTGGTCGGATATATCACCATTTGGTAGTGAAATTAATACGCCCAATCTTCAAATGCTTGCCAATAATGGAATTCGATTCACTGATTTTCATACTGCCTCAGCCTGTTCACCTACTCGGTCGATGCTTATGAGTGGTACGGATAATCATATTGCTGGTCTGGGTCAAATGAGAGAAACTATTGTACTTAATCCCGACATTTGGCTAGGAAAACCTGGATATGAAGGCTACTTAAACGATCGTGTAGCAGCTTTACCTGAGATTATGCAAGATGCTGGTTATTTCACTGCGATGAGTGGGAAATGGCATATCGGAAATACTCATGAAAGACTTCCAGCGAACCGAGGTTTCGATGAAAGTTTTGCCTTGCTGGGTGGTGCCGCAAATCATTATTTTTCTAAAAGTACTAATGCAGTACTACCATCGGCCTATGCCCATAACTTTGAATATATTAACTACACGTCACTCGAAGATTTTTATTCATCGGATTATTTTGTTACTCAACTAATCAATGCTTTAAAAGTAAATAATGAGAAAAAAGAAAAGCCATTTTTTGCTTATCTTCCTTTCACTGCTCCCCATTGGCCTCTTCAAGCACCTGCAGATCTTATTGCTAAGTATAAAGGAATGTACGACGATGGTCCAACTATCCTACGTCAAAAAACGACTTGCAGTACAACATCAATTGGGTCTTCTATCAGCTGATGCGATCGTGTCACCTGTATATGCAAATTCAGAAGAATGGGAGAAACTTACACCATCCGAACGAGCTTTCAGTGCGAAAACAATGGAAATCTATGCAGCCATGGTGGAACGTATAGACTTTTCTATTGGACGTGTCATCGATTATCTGAAAGAAAGCAATCAATTTGAAAATACATTCATCCTGTTCATGTCAGACAATGGAGCAGATGGTATCGATATGGAAAATGTCTCAATTTTGTCTCCTACACAAACCAATCAATCATTTAATAATAGCTACGAAAATCTTGGTAATAAAGATTCATTCATTTGGTATGGACCTAGATGGGCTCAAGCATCAACTGCTCCTAGTCGGATGACTAAAGGTTATATTACTGAAGGCGGTATCCGCTGTCCAGCAATCGTTCATTATCCAAAACTCGATAAAACTTTAAATATTAGTCATGAATTTACAACTGTTATGGATATTTTACCTACTGTCTTAGAACTGGCCAACATCTCTCATCCAGGTACTGTATTTCGCAATCGTACCGTTGTTACACCGAAAGGGAAATCATGGGTTTCATACTTACTTAATTCTGATGAACATGTGCATCACGTTCATATGGAAACGGATTTTACAGGTTGGGAATTATTTGGGCAACGTGCTATTCGCCGTGGAAACTACAAAGCTATTTTCATTCCAAATGAATCCAATACATCGAAATGGGAATTATATGATTTGTCTAAAGACAAAGGTGAATCAATTAATTTAGCTGACCAGCAAGAAGATGTTCTGAAGGAACTTATTGATGCATGGTTTGCATATGAAGTTGAAATGGGTATTATTCTTCCTGAAGATGCATGGTCTGTTAGATATGCACTGACCGTTTCTGGATCTCTTGGTATTCAAAATAATAGTTCTCCAATTGAAACTAACAATGTAGGTATAATTAATCATATTGACTTTTATCTATCTCCTTCTGCTATAATACTTTACTTTTTTCTATCTTTTTGAAATGCATATATATTTACTATTTGTTCATTACGAATACTACAGAAGTATTAATAAATAAAGACAATCAAAGAATAACATCGTTTGATATATGCATCATTGTCTGGGCAAATGTAGTCTCACAAAATCTTATATTCAATACTCAACGTTGACAGACAAGCTCTTAATTTCGTCAAGTCTGGCATGTCAGCCTACTGACTTGTTTTACTCTTAGAATACAATGAAATATTCGTATTCATCTAGCACCACAACAAAAACCACAGGATGGAATTAATTGTTCGATTTATTTTACAATTGATCTTTCTTTACATTTCTTTTTACCATCATTTGTATTCAATGGTATGTCAATTAGAAAAATTGGCGTTAGATCACTCAAACCATCATAACGTGTTGGCTTCTGTCTTTGTTTATTTTCAATACAAACATCCTTATTAATACTTCGAAATAATTAACGTAAATCTCTTTTTGCTTTTGTCAGATGTTTCAATAGATGTTTCGCATATAATCCATTTCTGTCAGTTGAGAAGCCATCCGAAGCAATTTGATAGTGACTATACAAGCGAATACGACATATATTCCTTTTGGTACTTTCGTATACGTTACGATTTCTTGCTCTTCTTCGCCTACACGAATATGATAATCGAGAACAATCTAATATAAATATTATAATTGATGAGGGAAATTATTGTAACCACCGATGAAGAATCTGTTCACTATGAACTACACAATTTTCAATTTCTTCCTTCTTTTCAATGAACTCATCGTCGATTGGTAATAAATAATTCTTTCTGTCCATTTCACAACCATGACCGGAGAAATAGAATAAAACTAAATCACCATCGAGAATTGTCTTTGAAAACTCAGGAAAGATATTAATCGTTTCTGAATTACATAAGTCGTGATGTTTTTCTACATGAAAATTTATAGTTCGTAAAACATCATTGATCTCATCGATCGTATGATAAAGTTGACCGTCGTTTTCGCAATAATTTAGATTACCAATAAGTAATGCAACTTTGCGCCCAAAGATTGCATGATTGGAATTCGTAGCATTCATACAAAAAAAACAAATGTCAACCGAATTTCAAAAGTTTCTTTCTTCTCCTTTTAAATAGATACGAGTCATGTACAGATATTACACAAGCTCGCACGCATGTATATATTTCATAATCATAGTGATTCATTAATGAGAAAGAATAAACTCAAATGAAAAGGGCAAAAAGAAACTTAGTTTAATTCATTAAATTCATTCATAGTTGATATTGGAGAGTAGACAGAATTAATATTTCCTTTCTTAGTTTTCTTTGTTTGATATTTATTCCATTATGTAATATCAAACCAAAAAAGAATAAAACCACATATAATGCTGAATATGAATACTACAGGTGAATAATTTTTACTAGCAGATCTGTTTGCTCTTTCCATATCATCGATAAAAGTGCTAGAAATTATATTACATATTGTTTTCAATCAAACAATTTATAAAATAAAAAGAAGGTGGAAATAATGAATCTTTTAGTTTTTTTCCTATGAATATTTCATACTTAGAAATCCAAAGTTATTTTTCTCTATTACGTTTGTTCGTTAGATAATTAGTATTGCATTGTGTTGTGTAAGTAGAAACAAATAAGAATAAAATGAATGTGTCATGCATAATTTTTATGCTGCTTTATATCACAAACCATTTCTTTGGAGATATTTCAATTCATTAACAAACAAAAACCCTTCTATGCAAACAATTAAATCGTTTATACATTATGTTAATTTGCCCGAAAAATGAATAAGATAAATGCACTTCCTTTATATTTTGGTTTTTACATCTATATGAATCATGTCGACCCTTTTCTCCTTGTTGCTATCGTATAAAAAACTGTGCACAACACATAAACATGACGTCAGTTGCTTTCATACTACAATATCGTTAACAAGAATATGAATAAAACTACAATTGAATCTTGGTCTACTGAATTATGGACGACATTATTTAAATATTTCGATGTTTTGGAATTATATAATCAATTTAATGGACTTAATTCAAGAATTGATCATATTATTCAATTGACAAATAATCTCTGTTTAAAAGTAGATAAAACCAATTATATTCAATATCTCGAAAATATTATGCCATGGATACGTTGTGAAAATGTTCAATCTTTAACATTTTCGGATGACTCGAAAAAATATCCTGAAACAGAATTNTTGAAGATTCTAATCAACGTCCTTTGGAAAAATACAAACGTTACCTTGAATTACGAGGAAAACGTTATAATTTACAACTTGAACAATCGATTCATTTTTTAGAGGAATATCGAGTCGAGGACGACATTATAGAAACAACAACAACAACAATCAGTCCAAAGACTCCTATTCGTTCATTAGGGACGGAATTATCCGTCCAAATATAATTAAAGAAACATCTCAAATTAATTTCACTAATGATGAATATGATTTGCTACAATTAGGACCACAATTTATATATGATAATCCTCAAACAGCAGCTCGACGACGCACAGTTGAACTAACCACTTTAAGAAGAAAACTTGAAAATCGTTTCTTCGAAAGAAAAGTACATCCTGGTCGTTCAGTTGATGATTTTATTAATAAACTAGATGGATTACTTCAAGATTTACATAATGGTGCAAATCATATTCAACATTATCAAACTGTTAATAAAAATACGAAAAATTATCGTCGAACATTAAAACGATTAAAATTTAAAATAAAATTAACAAATACAGTCATTAGAAAAACAGACAAATCCAAAGTTTTCCATTTGGGACAAAAAGAAGACTATGAACAAAAATCTACAGAATATATGAACAGAACCAAAGCATATCAATGCCTCGGTTCAATTGACCCTTTACCTGATCTTGTTCAAGGAACAAATAAATATTTATTCGATCTTCGATTAGCCAAATGGATTACTCAAAAACAGTACGAGGAATTGTGTGTTAGAACAGATGAAGTTGAACTAGCTCATCTGTATTATCTACCAAAAACACATAAACCTGGTACACCATTACGTCCAATTATTTCAGGTCTTAAACATCCAACATTGAAGATATCCAAGTTTCTCGATAGTTTATTACGACCATTATTTGATCAAATGGCTTCAATGACTACAGTTACATCTGGCTTTGAATTAATTAAACATTTACAAAAATGGTCCACTACAAAATTAAACAATGAAACTCTACTATCAACAATCGATGCTACAGACCTTTATACAATGATTCCACAAACTGAAGGTGTATTAACACTGAAACAAATGTTAGATCACCATCAATTGAAACATATCAACAATTTAAAAGTAGAAGCAATTATTCGTCTAGCAAGATTCGTTATGCAAAATAATTACTTCTCATACAACAATCAATTTTATCATCAAATTCGAGGTGGAGCAATGGGTTCTCCATTAACCCTGACCATTGCCAATTGTTACATGTTCTTCTTTGAACAAAATATTATCAAACAAATTACAAACAGTGGTGGTCTCTACTTCCGATATATAGATGATATATTCATCATAATCAATTGGCCTTTACGACATTTTCAAAAACAAATCGAACGATAGAATACATTTGATGATAATATCAAGTTAGTTCCTTGTATTAGCCATCAAGTCGATTTCCTCGACTTATCCATTGAAAATCATAATGGTCAACTGGTTACTCAAGTCTATCACAAACCATCCTATGAACCATATTATTTACCATTCAATAGTATTCACCCATTACACATGAAAAAGAATATCCCTTTTGCCATGTTAATACGTGCAATCCGATATTCATCAACATTTGACCTTTTTTCAAAAGAAAGAGGTCGTTTACGAATGGATCTATTAATAAATAAATATCCAATTCATTTTATCGATGAACAATTTCAACATGTGTTAAACAAATTCCATATTTCAGAAGTATTGAATACAAACAATTTTCAACAATTACGACAACAAATAATTAATCATTCATTTGAACCCAAAGTACCAATTGACTATGGACAAACAATATTCGTTCATTTCACCTACTGCTCCAATATGAGATCATTTCCAAAGAAATTCCATCAACTATGGACAGAATTCTTTGGTAAATCACCAATAAACGATATTTCGCCCATTCTTGGTACTCGTAATTGTGAAAATCTTCTACAACAGCTAAGTCATACTCGTTAACTTTAGATCTTCTTATTTTCCTATTTTCCTATTTTTTTATACATATATAAAATGCAGAGCCCTGATGAGTGCTTCTTATTTTTTAAAAAAAAATAAACGCATGAAACGCGTCGGCAAAGCTAAACTCTGCATTTATTATTACTATATATCATTTTCAAATATCTCTCAATTAATCTATCAAGTTATTTTTGACTTCGTATCGATTGCTGAAAAGCAAGAGTTGAAATTAGCAATTTGATTTATATCCTAGCTATATACATTAAATTGTTTACATATTAGTTCACACCCACCCTCAAGAGATTTTTGTGGACAAACGAAAAGATTTCTAATCTTGACATTCTTTCTACCCTATTTTCAAACTCACCCACCCACACTCTCAATAAAATATAGTTTATTTGTTCGTATCAAAGATTTTACACCTCCATGCGGGTATTTCTTTTCTTTCTTCTTCCATAAAATTCAGTCATGTAGACTTTCGATGGATAGATAAATATAAGCCAAGTAAATGCAGTTGGAGATAATCGTAATTGTCTGACTATGATTTTAAATATATATTCTAAAAATGAAATTCCACAGTGTAGGTAGGGTCGTTCCGAACGATTTATTGAATACCATATTTGATATGGAACGACACAAAAAAAGAAGAATATCGGTGGTATGAGTATAAATAGATGATCTCTTGAGAATCTTAGACATATTCTTGTTTTTGACTTTGGTTCAGTTGTCATATCAGCCATACGCTTAGTAAAATTCTTTAATAGAAGTATTGTTGATAAAACATAGAGGATGCCTGCCACACCACCGATAGTATATACTAAGGCAGACGTAAAACGAGATTTAAAATTTTTATGCACTACACCCCATTCACATCCATAGATTAACATTAATGTACTACTTGGTAGAATGAAACATGTACTAATTAATAATATATAAATTGATCGCCATCGAGTAGCATTCATTCGAACAGTAGAACATATAATTAATACACGTTCATATGCAATCAATGCACTTAACCATAAACAAATAAAGATTGTTACATGTCCTCCAATTCTTTCTAGAAGACAATGAAGTGTTTCGTACAGTTCTTCATCATTTGACGAATAAAATGGTTTAAAATATTGTATGAAATGATCGATAGTTAGTATTATTGTGCCAATAATACAGATGACACAATAAATTATAAGATAGACGCCAATGTTTGTACGGCGTATGCGTACACTTTTTAAACACACGTGTATTGTGAGTGGATTGTTCAATAATGATAAACATAATATAATTAAAGAAATAATTAAATCATGAAGATTTTCATCGAATTGTATTTGTTGCTTTCTTGGAATTAATTCAGAACAGTTGATACCGTGATAACATGGATCGCATAGACAAAAAAATGTATTTAAAGTTTGATTCAATATAAGCTGACCACCATCGAGACAGTGACTGGACATTTAAAATAAAATATCACAGATTAAATCAGTCCTACTATATTTAAGTTGTGAAATAGTTTATGTATCTTTATTTTTTAAAAAGAAAATGCAGAAACTATACTCTTGTTTTATTAGGAATAAATTTTACAAATTTATCTATCTTACTGCGTGTCAACAATAAAAGATAAGTGCTGGCGTTATAAAAGGGCTTGCTGTAGTTTTTTTTCCTTTTCTTCAACTCCCTGCATCATAAGTTTTGATGCGATAAGGTGAGGGTGTCTATTTTTGAGCTTTACCCTAGAAAGAAAAGTTATACAATGGGAATTAATTCTTCAATATTGAACATCGAAACAAATTCAGAGTTTGAGATGGAAAATCAGTGTTATATTGGTTGTAATCCAGTAAAAATTGCTTATGAATGGCATCTAAACGATAAACATGGTTCTGCAATGAGAAAATCTGAACGTCTTCATTTACACTATACGGAATTATACAGGAAAAGACACAAGTTGGTAAGTTTATCTGTAAATCCATGTTAGATATTCAATTGTTTGTATGGAAATATCATCTACATTTTTTTAGATCGAAGTTTTTTTTCAACCACGTGTTACGATCAAAGATTTGATTCATGCGTTAAAGAAAGGTTATCTATACTATGTTTACAATCGAGAAGCTCCCAATTCTTCGAATATAATTTTGGAGTGCTTTGACTTTGCCAGCGAATATGATGATATAAGATATATTCTGTTCGCGTATACCTGTCCAACAGCTTTCAGCAAAATTATCAATACAAACATGGCCAAAAACACTTATCATGAACTGAGACTATATTGTACACCGCTCAATTGCATTGTCTTAGCACATACACAAGATGGTATTCAGGTATTTCTCTCTCTCATGTATCATCCAAGTTTAGATCAATTTGTATGTAAATGTCCTTTGACTGTTTATCGCGGGGCAGTTATTCACAATCCTAAACTATTATTGGAAGGCTATGAAAATGGTTCCACAATTATCACCACGACATTCCTATCAACTTCGCTAGAAAATGATGTGGCGGATATCTATAGTCAGAGAAATCTTGCAGACTCAAATGAAGTATCACTTTTTTGTACTTATCATCTCCATAATGAACGACGTCGTACGGCTCTCAACTTGACAGAAATATCAAAATTTTCTGATGAAAACGAAATATTAATCTATCCATATGTTCCATTTCAGATTGATATAATTAAAACACTTCATGATGGAAAACGGATCGAAGTAGTGCTTAGTGAACTTATGGAAACGGTAGATGATAGCGTCCATTATGAATCTATTCGCGCAGGAGATGCTACGGTATCATGGATTTTAAATGTGACTCCGAAGCAGAAAGACATAATAATTTTAGAGAAGGAAAATGTGTTTCCATAAATGTTTTTTTGAAAAGAATTATGAACATTGATTTTCAACTGAGTGAAAAATTTCGAAAATTACGAAAAAGTAAACAAAGAAAGCTATGAAGACAATATGAAGATATCTTAATATAATATTTCTTTTGCATTTGTAGTTGAGTCAAAAAGGTATCATTTATTGAAGTTTATTAGATACAAGTAACGCGCACCGAGGCCGACTCGCTTAGCCCTCGACTGATTCACTTTTAATTCGACTCTTGTCATAAGACCCTTTCAAAAGATGTATCAATGCACTGCTCTCGCAGTCGGCCATTGGCGCCCCTTCGGTCCGCCACTCCCGACTGCTCGATATTGTTTACTAGACGTTATAAGAGGAAATCCACCCAGATTCTCATCTTGAGGGTCATACGACACATGCCTCCTTGACACATACCTAATTTCTCAGCCTTACATCGCGTGATACCTGATTGGTCAGTTTTGTAATCTACGATAGCTACCGATCAGTCTCAGCTATCTCCCCACGCTATTTGTGAAGTTTCTGTTAATATTGGTCTTGAATCATGATGCAAACACACACCATTCAAACGATCTTTTCTCATACGATTCTCCTTTCGCACCACTCCTCAATACACTATTGATATAGCCAAATTAGAGATTTAGTAAATGTCGAGCTAAGACAGTACGACATATCTCTCGGACATACAAGCGTTGTTCGGTCAATGGTTGAACCCATTTCAAACGATTTTTAAAAAAACTAAAGCATTTCCGAAAAGGGGGGAGTGTTTTTAACCTTTGAGGTCGCCGGCGCAATTCTTCTCATCCCGTCCCAAGACTCCTCTCAAACGATCCTTTCTAGAGGTTTGAGCATTTTCAAAAAAATGTTTTTTTGGCCTTTGACCCTGACACAAATAGACAAACAAACTTTTTCTTCATATGACCCTCCTTTCAGTCGAGGGACTAACGGTGACCTGAAGTGTGCTGTATATCATGTTTTGCATGTTGAGTGAGGATGTAGAGTGTGCATCTCCTCTGTCTAGCGTCATCCACACGTACGCCGATATCCAACACCCTCCTCTTCACATCTTCATCCTTCTGAAAGTCACTGGGTATGTCCTAAATTTGAGATAAGCGTTACCGTTTGTTTTTATTCTTGTCTTATGAAATGTCAAAAAACTGTTTCATAAGTTTCTTTCCCTTATGAAAAAAAATTGGAAATCTCTGATCTCGAAAAAGCCTCCACCTTGACCGGTAAAAACTAGGCAAATTTTTTGAACGCCGCTAACAGGGGTGATTGTCGTATTGTAAAATTTGAAATCTCCAGGTTGTATATTTTGTATGGGACATTCCCCGAGTATTTCACCATCGAACCGATCACGTCGAATTTCGATCATTCCCTGTTGACTTGACATAACTTTGGCACTCACTTGAAAAAGGTTTGCTCCTTGACTAAAATTAAGATTGTTAAAACATGTCCAAGCACCGCTGGTATTGGAAATAAGTGATTGAACATTATCGAACGATCGTTGCGGGATGATACTGTATTCAGTATCATAATAAGTGATGTTAATGGGTTGGCTGGCATCAAAATGATTAGCTGGGCCAACAGGACTTTCTAAACGTAGGTAATCGAAATCAGCAAAGCCTGATGTTCCGTTTCCAATATGGTAACAAAATAGTCCAAAACGCGAACCCAAAAAGGTGTTGACAGTTAAAACTAGCTGCAGTTCGTTTCCTAGTTTAGTATAAGTTGTCTCGTTGTCAATACTGTAGTAGAAAGAAGCAAAGCTTCGATCATTAGTAGTGATTTTAAAATGAATTTGATCGTTTGTGAGCGGTTGAGCGGCTTCAATGACTTCGTCTTGATTAACCATAGCAGGTATTAGTCGACCACTCTGTTTCAGTACACCGATATAAGCATAGGGAAGGTTCCACATAGCTAGACCCGCTACATCACCATCTTCCAAATTCGACAAATCAATAACAGTACGGCCAGACATAGTAGGGCCGATAAGACGTTTCACAAGAGTATTTCGAGTTTCTTTCAAAATACGACCAGCCGTTGCATGTAAACGCATAAAGCCAGGACGTTCGGTGAGACTCCATTGCCATTCTAAATTCAATATTGGCGACGAAAACTCATCACTATGCATGGGACTAATCGGTGCCACTGTAACATTGGTTGCAGGCTTTCGATAAGTCGGTTGTACTTGACCATCTGTCGTCGTGTTATCTTGTTTTAGTACGGGCCAATCATCTTTCCATTCAATGGGAAATAGATTTGGGGGCCGACCAGCTGAATCATGATCTTGAAAGATGAAGAACCAGGAATCTCCGTTGGGTAGATCGATGAAACCACCCTGATGTAAACCATTATAAGCATAATTCATAACACTGCTAATCACCAGACGACTTTCGTATGGCCCATAAATATTTTTCGAACGCATGATGTACTCTCTGCCATCTCTGGCTCCTGATGGATTACAGATGTAATACCAACCATTCCTTTTGTACACATGTGAACCTTCCAGTGTTTCATTTGGTGACTTATAAATTTCTCTTGCTGGTGTAACAACCCTCCGAAAATCTGAGCTTAATTCTGTTATGTATATGGCACCGGAGCCATGCGAAACGTATACTCGACCGTCATCATCAAAAAATACTCCTGGATCGAAGAGAGAGTAATTTGTTATGAATCTTCTTTCATATGGGCCTTCAGGTTTAGCAGAAATACAGGTGACGAAGAAACCAAGATTATCAAAATAAAAGATATGAAACTTGCCATCATAGTAACGAATACTAGGTGCCCATGCTCCTCCATTATAGAGACTTGATCCATTGGGCATATTGTAAATGTCAGCGTAATCCAGTTTCTCGTACGCATAACCAATAATCTGCCAATTTACCAAATCCTGGGAGTGACTGATTGGTATACCAGGTGTCAAGCAAAAAGACGAACACACCATATAATAGTCGCCATCCACCCGGATAATGTCGACGTCCGGGAAATCTCCCCATATAAACGGATTGGTAAATGTACCATCCCCATTATCCGAAAATCGTGATTCGTATGTTTGGCCGACTTTTACTAGGGTATAAACGACATCATAGAGAAACATTTCTAAACACGACATAGTTTCAAGTAAAGCTAGAAAACATGTTCAAGTCGACAACAGGTTCCTATTTTTTATACTCAAAAAGTGAATATACTATAGAATCGGCTAGTTTTTTCTAAATAAACATATTGAGAAGAAAGATGAGTTCGCCTAGATCCACTCTTCTGACTCGGAATTATTGAAGAGAATAATAAGAGTGTGCGTGCACAAAATTTTCTTCCTAGCTGTCAGCACTTGCAGAACACATTATCGCCAATCTGTTTGCAGCGATATAGGGTTAGAATCATTGCGAGAGATGGCAAAGACAAGATTATTTGAGTAAATTGTATTGCAATCATTTTTGTTTCACTTAACGCCAGCAAACTTTCCGCAACACTTTTCTGGATGGAGAGTAAGAATTCGTGGGAAATTTGATTTTCTAGCTAATACGACTTCAATTAAGCATTTTGATAATATCAACTCGCTTAGGAGACAGACTAAGCAAACGAACTGATGCTTCTC
The DNA here is from genome assembly GCA_905250025.1 of Adineta ricciae. Taxonomy (NCBI): domain Eukaryota; kingdom Metazoa; phylum Rotifera; class Eurotatoria; order Adinetida; family Adinetidae; genus Adineta; species Adineta ricciae. The sequence goes on along the minus strand of CAJNOJ010000383.1, from coordinate 71,208 downwards.
TTAGGTAAGAAGTTACATAGATCAGAAATGTTTACACACCTTTGAAATCGTAGCGGCATAGAAATCTATATGGTACAATTACCTATCTATAATCACTATAGTAGAAGCTTTTATATCTGCAAACTTGCTCCTTATTTCGAATGTGAAAATAACACAAATCATTTTAAGTTTGAACTGCAGTATAAAGTATAACAAAGTGGAAGGGATTATTTTTCCAGACAGTCCGTAATATGAAAAGATTTTGTAGACACATAATAACGGAATTTTTCCGAACACTCTGAAAATGTGGGAGGATTATTCCATCCCATTCCCTTCCACATCGTGAGTTTTCTTTGTCTCAAATCGATTTCTTTCACTATTTGAAGTAAGCATAACCTTTGAATTTCAATCTAAGGTATTCACATTATTATTATTATCGTTACATTGCATTCTCAAAAATGAGAAGATTGTAAAAAACTAACTTCGCATATGTTCACCTACACTATCGTGCTCGTCTTAACAATTATGAGAAATTTATTGCATAAAACCCAATAGTTTGCACTCAAGTAGCTTTCTGCCCACGCCCTCTGATCATGAAAATATTCTCTTGCGTTTCAAAATGGATTTTTACACAGTTCATGTGTCTGGCAAACAGAATGCTGAGGAACGAAAATCCTGAGAACATCACATTTGCACTTGCTTTTACTTGGCAAAACATCTCCACATATCGCCATGCGAATAAAAGTACGCAAGCAAACAGATAACAAACACCACCACCACAATATTCTTAACATTTTTAAAAATGAAAATAGAATTGTTCTTTCTCCTAGCTAGATAGAAATACCTTAGAAGATACATTTTCCTTATCAGATAGTTGATGCTAACATTAGAGAGAAGGTTCATTTTTATCTCTAAGGCCTTAAATCAAGTTTGATCTTATAGACACATGAAGAATCCTACCATGAGCGATAGTAAAACAAATATAAAAATAGTTGTAGCAGGATGCTGTGGAGGGACCATGATTACGATTTCCTCCTTACTGTACACCACATCAGTTATCTTTTAAGTTTAAGTATTGCATAAAAAAGAAAATTTGATGAAACTTTCAATGAGTTTTCAATTGTTTGATAGTATGGATAATATACTATGGGTTTGTGAATGAAATAAATGAAAACTCCCTTGTATTATCAGAATGACTACAGAATTCACAGCTATCATATTGAGAGTGGGCGAGTCAAGCATTACTACGATCACGATTTCGATCCTTCCTAAAGGGATCATCATCAGGCATGTTCTGAATCCAAAAGCTACATGGCTATTGGAAGATACACTGAATTGAAGTAGTTATTTTATTGTAAAAAATTCATTTTCTTAACATATGATAAGGATTTCTTACAAAGCTAAAGCAATTTTTATAGAATACTGCAGTGAATACTACTTGTAGCTGAAAAAATGCAAGATCTATGAATAACATGACGAAATTAGCTGTAACTATCTGGAACGATCGACCTTTCGAAAGTACTCGCCTCGCAACTGTGCAGCTGTCGTTCAGTTATTACATTCTCGTTGCTTATGATTGTATATAGCTCCTATTTTCCATACTAATATCTAGTGAAAATAACTCCGAAAATCCAAAGCAGTCCGTAAGATCATCAATCTGTATGTTTCAATCGAAACATTGACGACAATCCATTATCTAATAAATGTATATAGGCAACCGCATCTAATGTCTTCATAAAAAGAAAATATCGTGTACATAATCTTATCTTTGACTAAGGATAGACAAAACTAGTGCTTATAGCCCTACAAAGTAAGTTAGGTTGACATATTCATTGTAGTTATATTTGCTCTGCAGCTATTTCTCTAATACTATAACTTTCACCTATGGGCGTTTTTCAACAACTCAAGTCTCTCTTAAATAAAAGGCTACCTGCAGCAAATCATTAAGCTATTATCTCAGCAATAGAGTCAAGATTTACTAGCGAAAACAAAAGTATTGCACATCGCAACATGCGGGATAACGTCATTCATTTCAACAACTTAGATATATTTTAATTAAACGCAAACCTTACTAACGACGGCTAATCTTAAAAAACAGCTTTTCGTTCGCATGCTACACGCATCACTACACCAATAAAGAAAGTCGTGTTCTCTTACAAAATGCCTAGAGAAAGTTTTCAAGAGTATCATAAAGCGATAGCTATCATACAATATCCACTGTACTAAGCACCAGAACATAATCGGACACAACAGGTATACCACAAAACATTAACACTCATCATCGTCTCAAACTTTCGTACGATCTTTCAAATGCCTTGCGATCAAACTATTGACTACGCAATTCACGAATAACATCCACATGAAAACAGGTTATCGCTTCTGATAAAATCAAAACGCTGTCGCAATAATCAGCTGAACATATTGCCAAATAATTTACGAACAAAGGCTAACTACACCACACCTACAACTCGATCTGTAAATATATAATCATTCGAAAAATACATATTCAACTACAACATTCACCAGAACGCATCAACTAGCTCTACCATCCAGGTAAAAAATCGATGCTGGATCCGAGTATAAGACTGTTCGACCTGGGTCAAAATTTTATTTTTTATTGGGTTTCTTTTTACAAAAAATAATCCCGTCCTCAAAGGGTTAATACCCCACCAGACACTCAGCATCAACTTATTAGGATGTGGATCAGTCTTCGCAGTTGTGATGAGGTGTGATTAAATCCATACATTTATCAACTCTCTGTTGCAGTTGATGTGATGATAATTCATGAGGTATCTATACTCCGTACTTCCAGGTCTTGTCTAGCTCATTCAGATGTTTTTCCACCGTAGTATGAGAAAACTTAAGCTGCTCTGCTAAAAACCGTAAAGTCAATCGAGGATCTTCTTCGATAAGCGGCTTTGGAAGGTCCATATCCAGTTCCATTGGTCTATCGAATCGAGGTAGATCGTCGAGTTCTAAATCCCCATTCTTGAAATGATTGAACCAACGTTGCGCAGTACGAGTGGAGACTAGATTCTGGCCCTTTGTATTGCATATGTTGTTGGCTGCTTCCGTTGCTTTGTGGCCCAAACGAAATTCGTGAAGTAAAAGCACGCGAATCTCTTCGTGAGAAAGATTTATTTTTGATTCGACATCAACATCCATATCGATGATTTTTTTATCATTCGAAAGTGTCCTATATATATATACTAGCAAGAACCCGTGCATACTGCACGGTAGTTCTTATCACTGTAAACTGATTTTCTGTCAGAATCAAGAGATTAGAAGGTATATATAACTAAAATCTCTGCCACTCACAGAAATTCGAATAATATTTTGTCAACATCCTTTGATAGCCGCTCTTTGAACAGAGTTTCAACAAAAATTCTAGAAACTTCTGGAATATTATAGAAACTATCATTTCATTGCTCATTTTTCACCTTTAACATTTGATTCGGCACAGATAAACACACACACAGAACAGTATATATAAAGATTAGACCCGGCACAGAGAAATGGACACACACACACCGAACATTATATATATAGATTTTTAGCTATATTCTATGATGACCCTTAGAAAATCCGTCTTTCGGATCGGACGAAATCCGATCGGATTCGAGTATGGGACTTGTCGACCTGGGTTTGAGCCTTAATTTATCACCTTTGGTGTTTCACTCTTTTACTATTCTTTTACTAATTTCAATAAAGTCGCAGAAGGTTCCAGCACGCTCGAAAGAAACTAATTGTATATACGTAGTACTCGAATGTTCTAGAAAACTCTACAACACCTATTGGTTCGTCTTTGATTTCTGGCGGTTAACATCTTCATATGATACTCATCGAAAGTTCGAGAATATTCCAGGAACTTCCAGAATATTCCAGAAACCCTACTCAGGTATACATAGTTCTGGATTGTTCTAGAAAAACTCATTGTTCATATTTGACCTTTAACCTTTGACCCGGCACAGAGAAACACACACACACTGAACATTATGTATATAGATATATCCTTAGTATGGAAACTTCTAGAACTTTCTAGGTTATACTACAAGATTTCAGGGGAAAAAATGCCAGAACTTTGTTGACAGCCCAATATTCTCTTTATATCTACAGTTTTAATAATAAGTTCAAGTTAGAAAACAAATTTCAGTTTTAGATTATTGAATGTTCTACTATAGCTTTCAGAAAGGTTATGTAGATGAATTATATAGTTCAGCAATGTTCGAATTACCAACAACTAAGACATCTCCGTTGTGTAATACAGTTGCTGTGTTAGACCATCGATTGTCATGCATACTACAAGTATTTGTCCATTTTTTTGCTATTGGATTATATAATTCCGCAGTTTTTATTCCACTAGAATAAATACTAGTAAGACATCCACCAGCGACTAACACATTTCCATTTGGTAATAGAGATGCTGTATGCATACCTCGTATATTTTGCATACTTTTAGTCGGTGTCCAAGTTTCTGTTGATGGATCAAATACAGTAGCATTTTTTACAGCATCTCGATCTTCATTAAATCCACCAGTAACTAATAATTTTCCATTTTTTAATGACACAGTTGCATGTAGACGTGTTGGATATGGCATACTAGATACTATTTTCCATGTTCCTGTCAATGGATCATATAATTCACTGCTACGAAGAAAACCTTCACCATTAGTAAATCCACCGTTTACTAATACTTTACCATTTGATAATACAGATGCTGTATGTTGATATCGACTTATATTCATACTACCAGTAAGAGTCCAATTTCCTGTCAATGGATCATACAATTCTGCACTACTGTGTATATCATCAAGGCCCCATCCACCAACAATAAGAACTTTTCCATTTGGTAAAAGTGAAGCTGTATGCATATATCGTGGATTTCGTAGATTACCAGTAAATGTCCAATTTCTTGTTAATGGATTATACAATTCAGAAGTACCAGATATACCGATATGATCATCCATTCCTCCCATAACTAAAACTTTTCCATTCTTTAATGTCACTGATGCATGTTGATATCGTCCATTATTCATCAAACCAGTTTTTGTCCAATTACCTGTTGATGGATGATACAATTCTGTAGAATGTAAAAAATCTCCCGATGTTCCACCGGTAACTAATACATTCCCATTTTTTAATAAGGAAGTTGCATGCATAGACCGCCCATAATGAAGTGGACTTGTATTAGACCATTCTAAATAGAAATATTGCAAATAGTTCACAAGAATTCATTATCCATGGAAAAGTTTATTTCAACTCACTTGATTGATTGGTTGTTGTCGATGTAATTTGAATCAATGCGAACAATACCAAGTAGAGAGTCACTATTTAAAAAAAGCATATTTTCAATACTAATCCGTACTGGAATATGTTCTATTACGGCATTTTGAGTCTGAAAATTGATTCAAATATATACTTACTTTTTATGATTGTCTTATACGTCTTATATTTCACAAAAAGATATCTTTTCTTTTAAAAATGAATGAAATATTCTGTGTCTAACCTATTTTATATTTCATTTTAACATTATTATATAGGTCACAAAAGATAAGTACTGCTTTCTTCAAAAGAAAAGATATATTTATTCTATTCTATTTATATAATTTTATTTGAAAGGATAGTTATGTACGCGTATCGAATATAGTGTATATAAAAATAAAAATTCTTCAATATTCATTTCAAAGAAGATCATTTAATTATGTTTCACAAAAACTCTTTCAGTTGTTTATTTATCAAACGTTCTTGCTATTTATTAGAATTAAGTATATATGTGCCAACTCGTATTGATGATACCATACATTCAATGTTGTTCTTGAGAATGATCAACGAGGAGAACACATCAGTTTCTATTGATAACATGTTGAAATTGATGTAATAATACAATACATACCGATGAAGAAAAGAATGGTACCCAGTTTTTATTCGAATCGCCTGATAAGAGATGACGACGAGCAGTAAGTGAAATATTACGAAATAGATTTACTCGATTTAATATGATAAAAATAAAATCATAGAATAATTATAAGAATTAGAAATATATATTATATTTCTTTGAAAACGTTGCACTCTGCATATATTTCTTAAAATGAAAACTATAGAAATCATACCGTCGTTGAATTTGTCTTATCGTGTTATGAATCATATTCCAGTTATCAAAAAAAATTTGTTAATTATCGATGCTTATAAGTGGAAACTATTTAGTTAGATTCCAGAACTAGGGGTAACACTTTACTACTACTTTACCAGTAAATAGACAAATGTAGTACCTTTTTATTGCGTTGTTAATTAAGTAATTTATGTGAATGCTATGCTCATGGATCTTGCATAAAGAGGTAAAATAACATTGAATAAATGTAGAATTACTTTTGCCAATAACAATAGTTTTAATTCACAAGCTTGTGGAATTTTCATTAATGTAAGTGATACTATTTATTTATCTTAGAGAGCACACCCTCACTCTCAAGATTCGTTACTTGTCAATCTTATAAAATGTTTTTTTTAATATTAATTTCAATAAAAAGAAAATATATTTATAAATATTAAAAATAATTTTAAAAACATATTTAATTGAAATATTGTTCCAATTCCGTTGTAAATATTTTCAATTTCTCTACGAAAATATTCTTCACGAATGTCTTGAGAAGGAATTTCATCTTCGATTTCATATTCATACCAATCATTCAATTTGGAATCAACTTCAGTATTTTTACGAATATCAGTTTCCTTCGTAACATTGTTTTCTTTTACAATGTTTAATCGTTCCTCTAAAGCGAAATTACGAAGAATATCAATATCTTTATTAACATTTTGTGTATTTCTTGAACAAAGATTAATAAAATTATCCGTCGTTAACCAAATTTGCCATCGTGAGCCATTTGAAAGACTTCCCATACCACACATTGAACCTTCTAAATATGATTGAATAGTGATAAAATCACCAACTTTTATTCCCTAAAAAATATAACAAATTTCATAAATACAATTTCATCTGAATAAAAATCTTCAAACTTTAATTGATTCTTCAACTTCCATCGTCATTTGAGCATAACCCATAACTGAATTGAAATCTTTTATACTTGAAGAAATGATACGACCAATGAAAATAATTGTTGATTGATAAAATTCAGCATCAATTGATAATGAAATACATGAACAAGAAAGGATTGATGGTACATAGATCAAGATTAGAAATAGCGATTTGAAAAGAAACATTATTTCTAATAAAAATAACTGAAAAAGAAGAACTTTATTTCAAATAAAAATTATCCATGTTCAACACACAATAAAGCACATTTAGAAAAATTAATAATAGTAAAAGTAATGTTGACTCTTTTTTTATGTTTTATCATATATGGTATAAAAAGTAAATATACAAGAATCAGAATGTAAAAGATAAAAAATGAATATTCATTATTTAATAAAACAAGATAATAGTTTGTCACATGTCGAGTATCATCATATTTTCAATAAATAAACATTTGTCAATTGATTTATATAATAATTATTGAATTGATGATCTTTAATTCTGACAAAAATTATTTATTTTTATAATTAATAAAAGTTTAAAATAAATAGAAAAAGAATATAAAATAGTTTTCAAGAAATATCAATTTTTTCTTTTCCTGAATAAATAACATGAAAATCGTCTTCAGTATAAACATTGAGAGAATTTTCTTTGTTAATATTATCTTCATCGATAGTTATATTCACAAAGTAATCTTTGTTTGATATTTCTTGAACATTCATTTCATTGCTATAATCTGTATAATCATATGATTGTTGAATTAAATTTCTAAGAATATCAATATCTCTAGTAATATCTTGTGTACTTCTCGAACAAAGTTCTAAAACGGTACCCCACATCTGCCATCGTTGACCCACTGTAGATCCTCTATAACATGATGAGCTTCGTGATGGAGTACGAACGGCAATTCGTGAACGATTTTCAACGCCCTAAATAGAATTCAATACAAGAAGTTTAGAAAATTTCAGCTAACTTTAATTGATTCTTCTATTTCCATAGTAATTTCATCATAATCATGATTTCGAATCACAGGTAGATCATAATAGTCATAATCTGTCTTTACTTCAGAATTGATTACTTTTACATCAATGACACGTCCAATAAAAATAAATCGTGTACCAACGAATTCAAGTTTGAGTGGTAATGGTGCACACGAACAGGAAAGAGTAGATTGAACAGAGATTAATATTAGTAATAATGAAAATAAAAAGAACATTTCACGATCAATTTCAATGAAATACTTTTTTTATAAAATAAAACAAAATTTCTGCAGTAAATATTATATAGAATTACACAGAATGGGAGAATTTTTTTGTTTGTTTTGGAGAAAAACAAACTTCACTGGGTAAATTCTTTTGAAACAACAAAATTTATGCAAGAAAGAAAAAAAAAATCTAAAAATCAAATCATTGATGAAATATCTCAAAGAATCAACAAGAGAAAAATGCATTTGAGCTAAACCGAGAGTGTCCCGAGTGTGGGGTGTTGGGACCGCGATGCCCCATAAATAATGAGAAATTTCGTATATTTTGCTCGCAAGTTTTTTAAAACTTTTTTCAGAGTTTTATAAAGGTCTTGTACACATCTCTGAACAAGTTTTTAAAAAATGCTGTGTAATTCTGGAAAATTCATTGAAAGGTGGGAATATTTCTTAAATGTGTTAGAAAACTCTTGAAAAACATTCCAAAATTCTGAAAAATCTGTGTATAATGATGAACTTTTATGAAAAGTTTTTAGTAAATTTTGTGAAATTTATCGATGTCCCTCCAATACTTTTGGCTTCGGAACACCACTGATTGAAAGCTAAACTTTTATAAGTTTATTTGTTAATATTTTACTAATCGATTGAAAAATAAGATGAAAAGAAAAAAATTATTTGATTGCTAAAAGTCTTTGAGTTTGTTGATTTTCATTTAAGAAATTTTTTTGTTCAATTCCTACGATTTGTTTATAATGTTTTAAAGTCATTTTTGGAATTTTTAATTTTTCATAAAGAAAAACAAATATTTTCTAATGTTGAAATTTTGTCTGACTAATCATATATTTCATTATCATCTTGAATTTTTATAGCTTTTTGAATTTTTTTAAAAACACATCACTTACTTTGTTTTGTTTAAGAATTTGAACAAAATCTGAAGAATGTTTTGATAAAGATTTGAATAATTAATGCTCGTTCGAAATATTCTACTGCTTCAGGATATTTTTGTCTTTTTAAAAAGAAAATTTCCTATACTAACATATTTGCGGATTCTAAAAATCATCGAATTCAATTTTGTCGACAAGGAGGATTAAATGGATTATTATTAAAATATCCAACTGATGTCATACATGATGACAATGGTTATCTTTATATTGCAGATAATCAGAATAATCGCGTAATTCAACTACAAAACAATGAATTTCAATGTATCCCTGGCTGTTCCAAAGAATCAGGATCAGCGTTGAATCAACTTCATGGAGCCTATGCTATTCGTTTTGATAGTTCAGGAAGGGCCCTGTCGGATAAGACGATATATCCCAAAATGAGAATCTATCTACGTCATCTTGTAGAGTTCTTCAAGGTGCGTCGAATGGTAAGTCAGTGGTTAGCAATTAATTGAAAACTGGTTCCAATTTGAGATTTGTCATGACCTCAATGAGATGTCGGTTTTAATTGAATTTCTATTAATTCTGATTTGTGTCACTTATGAAAAGATGACAGTTTATTTTCTAAAATGAATTGAATATAGTCAGTTCTATCTGCTCAGTAGAGGGAAAAGGCATTGATAAGAGTAACGAAAGTTTATTTATTTACAGAGGAAAAAAGTGAAATTATTTTAATGTTCACATAATGAAAATGGTCGTTCAAATAACTGTTCAGTATTTTGATTGATAAAATATTTTCTTTCTTCCATTAAATCTCTACGATATTGGTAAGCTTGATTTAAACTCATTGGAAAATCTATATAGTTAATTATTTTCTCGATAACTAATTGTGGTAATTGATTAAATGGAAACATCGAACGTACAATATTCCTCAGCCAATGTGATTGTTGTGGTGGTACATTTGCAGTTGATAAAATTGAAATTGATGGATCAACCAAGAAGAAGACTAGAATCTTTCGTAGACCTAATTGATTAGGATTTGTTAATTGAAATGGTGCAACTCTATGTTGGTAGATATTTGGAAAGACAAGACAACGATCTTCTTGAGTAATAACTTGACCTAAATTTTGATTCAATGAACGTCCACCATATAAATGAAAAAAGTGATTTGCTCGCTCTGAAGCATCATGATCAAAAAGTGGTTCATTTATTGCAGTTCGAAATTGTAAATTGGATTCTGTAATATTTGAACTATGATAATAAAAAATACCTGTCGCAACAATATGTTCATTTTCCATTCCTTCAACATGCCAAACACCACCGGAATATTCGGGATTATCGGCTGTTAAGATATGATTGGCTAATTTAACGATCACTTGTAATTTTCTTCCACATAAATCAATAGTTGAAGTTTGTGGAGATGGCATTTGAAATTCTGGAAGATCTAAAATTGTATCTTGATCATCGTTATCGTCCTTATTCTCATCGTCGTCGTCTTCTTCTTCATCTTTTTCGTCCTTATAGGTTTTCCTTTCTCTAGATGATGCAGAAAAATTAACATCAATTCGATTTGGTTTTTCATGAAGTAAATCAGTTAAACATTTATTGAATAACGGTATAAAACATTGAAATATTTGTTCAATCACTAAATAGAAATCTTTATGTTCAATTGGATGTAAATTATTAATATATGATTCGATTTTAACTTGACCATCTCTTGATACATTAAATTCAGTTGGTAACCATTGATATTTATCTGATTTTGTATAATCAGATGATGTTTTTTGTCGTTTAATTTCTGAAAACAAACGCAAACTGTTGATATCAATGATTTGACCAGTACCAATAGATTCAAGAGCATTATCAACATGAATAGTATCCTTACTAATTCTTGTTATATGATTAACATAAGGAAATAATGATGGATGAACTAAATCTAATATTTGTTGATTTGTACCCGGATGCCAATCTTTATCACTTGCGGGTATATCTTCTAGTTTTCTCACATTTTCAATCAAAGATTGTTTAATATCATTTGATATTAATTGATCACTCTGCCATACACCATCAACAGTAGACATTTCCATTGATCCATCTCGTATCGAATCATAATAGATTAGTTCATTTAAGACATAATCAATTTGTTTTTCTGAAAGATCATATTGTTGTAATGCTTCTTGTTTCCATTTCTTTCTAATTGTTTTCTCATTCATTTTTTTAAACCATTCTGGTTTCGATCGAATTACACCACTTAAATTCATCATATATAATTCAGCTTGTGTTTTAGGTGTACTTGCTGAATAAGAATCTATTTCATCAAATGGAGTACGAAATTCTTCCAAATCAGGATTTCGACTTGATAAATCAATTGTTGCAATCTCTTCAGTTTCATCTTGAACGTATGATCTCTTTTGTGAAGACATTATCACGTTATTTTCATCGAATGATCGACGATATGATATATATACTCTGTAATTACAACACTCGTTGAAAGTACAACTAGGTAACTTTTGATGGCAACAAGAATTCTATTGGTTTAGGAGATATGTGTACAGGATGCCCCACAAAATATGAGAGATTATAAAACGTTTTCATATTGAAATGCACAACTAATCAAGGATACAATTATATCTAGTAGAAGCCTTAAAATGCCTCTCATATATTTGCAAAAAATCCTATTTTTGCTTTCCAAATCTCAAATTTCTGCGACATTCGTTTGGTAAGCCTCAACATTGATCTGTCATACTGTTTTTTTTCGTTGATAATTATTATTCAAGACTACTGAATTTTTATAAAGTAGTATAAATACGATTGCATTAATGCATTCTTATCTCAACATAGTTTCTTTATGATCATATATACTTGTTTTTCGAAGGGATTAGATGAGATTCATTTTTTATAGCTTAGTATATACATATGTAATACTGTCGTATAAATCTATTTTTTTATGTGTTGAGATGCCCCATAATTCGTAATCCACAAGTAAAAGTTCTTCTATTTGTTATTTTTCAAGTAAGCATAAGATTGTTAACGCAAGTACATTTATTCATAGATTAAATCAAAATTCCCTCAGCGTCCTCTACGACAGTCGATTATATTTAAAGTTGGACACAGTGTACTATTAATAGAAGTTACAATTTTAATTATTCGGTTGAAATAATTCTCATTTTACACATCGTTATTTGATTACAAACAAATATTGACATTGGAAGACAGTATGTCTATTATTTCTCCATTAATTATTTTACTTTCCCTCTATATTTCTATTCATATCACAGGTAATTTTTTAATCTAGTAGAAGATTTTTTCTAAATAACTTTACCATAGCATAACATATTGAATAAAAAAGTATCTTTAGCTAGATACGATTCTGTTAACTATACGAGTTATTTCTTATTCTCAGCACTATAATAATACTTTTTTAAAGGATATGTTCAAGCTGATGGTTGCTGTACGTCTCGTTCAAAACTTGATAATTCACCAAACTTCCTTATTATTGTTGCTGATGATCTCGGTTGGTCGGATATATCGCCATTCGGTAGTGAAATCAATACGCCCAATCTTCAAATGCTTGCCAATAATGGAATTCGATTCACTGATTTTCATACTGCCTCAGCCTGCTCACCTACTCGGTCGATGCTGATGAGTGGTACGGATAATCATATTGCTGGTCTGGGTCAGATGAGAGAAACTATTGTACTTAATCCAGACATTTGGCTAGGAAAGCCTGGATATGAAGGCTACTTAAATGATCGTGTAGCAGCTTTACCTGAGATTATGCAAGATGCTGGTTATTTCACTGCGATGAGTGGGAAATGGCATATCGGAAATACTCGTGAAAGACTTCCAGCGAACCGAGGTTTTGATGAAAGTTTTGCTTTGCTGGGTGGCGCTGCAAATCATTATTTTTCTAAAAGCACTAATGCAGTACTACAATCGGGCTATGTCCATAATTTTGAATATATTAACTACACGTCACTCGAAGATTTTTATTCGTCGGATTATTTTGTTACTCAACTAATCAATGCTTTAAAAGTAAATAACGAGAAAAAAGATCAGCCATTTTTTGCTTATCTTCCTTTCACTGCTCCTCATTGGCCTCTTCAAGCACCTGCAGATCTTATTGCTAAATATAAAGGAATGTACGACGATGGTCCAACTGTCCTACGTCAAAAACGACTTGCAGTACAACATCAGATGGGTCTTCTATCAGCTGACGCGGTCGTATCACCTGTATATGCAAATTCAGAAGAATGGGAGAAACTTACGCCATCTGAACGAGCTTTTAGTGCGAAAACAATGGAAATCTATGCAGCCATGGTGGAACGTGTAGATTTTTCTATTGGACGTGTCATCGATTATCTGAAAGAAAGTGATCAATTTGAAAATACATTCATCCTGTTCATGTCAGACAATGGAGCAGATGGTATCGATATGGAAAATGTCTCAATTTTGTCTCCTACGCAAACTAATCAATCATTTAATAATAGTTACGAAAATCTTGGCAATAAAGATTCATTCATTTGGTATGGACCTAGATGGGCTCAAGCATCAACTGCTCCTAGTCGAATGACTAAAGGTTATATTACTGAAGGCGGTATCCGCTGTCCAGCAATCGTTCATTATCCAAAATTCGATAAAACTTTAAATATTAGTCATGAATTTACAACTGTTATGGATATTTTACCTACTGTCTTGGAACTGGCCAACGTCTCTCATCCAGGTACTGTATTTCGCAATCGTACCGTTGTTACACCGAAAGGGAAATCATGGGTTTCGTACTTGCTTAGTTCTGATGAACATGTGCATCACGTTCATACGGAAACGGATTTTATAGGTTGGGAATTATTTGGGCAACGTGCTATTCGTCGTGGAAACTACAAAGCTATTTTCATACCAAATGAATCTAATACATCGAAATGGGAATTATATGATTTGTCTAAAGACAAAGGTGAATCAATTAATTTAGCTGACCAGCAAGAAGATGTTCTGAAGGAACTTATTGATGCATGGTTTGCATATGAAGTTGAAATGGGTATTATTCTTCCTGAAGATGCATGGTCTGTTAGATATGCACTGACCGTTTCTGGATCTCTTGGTATTCAAAATAATAGTTCTCCAATTGAAACTAACAATATAGGTATAATTAATCATATTGACTTTTATCTATCTCCTTCTGCTATAATACTTTACTTTTTTCTATTTTTTTGAAATGCATATTTACTATTTGTTCATTACGAATACTACAGGAGTATTAATAAATAAAGACAATCAAAGGATCACATCGTTTGATATATGCACCATTGTCTGGGCAAGTTTAATCTGACAAAATCTTATATTCAATATTCAATGTTAGCAGACAAGCTCTTAATTTCGTCAAGTCTGACATGTCAATCTACTGGCTTGTTTTACTCTTAGAATGCAATGAAATATTCATATTCATCAAGCACCACAACGAAAACCACAGGATCGGATTAATTGTTTGATTTACTTTACAATTGATCTTTCTTTACATTTCGTTTTCTTTTTACCATCATTTGTATTCAATGGTATATCAATTAGAAAAATTGGCTCGAAATTACTCAAACGATCATAACGTGTTGGCTTCTGTCTATGTTTACTTTCAATACAAACACCGTTATTAATACTTCGAAATAATTAACATAAATCTCTTTTTCGTTTTGTCAGATTATAGTTCGTAAAACATTACTAATATCATAGATCTCATTGATCGTATGATAAAGTTGACCGTCGTTCCCGTAATAGTTTTGATTACCAATAAGTAATGCAACTTTACGTCTAAAGATTGCATGATTGGAACTCGTAGCATTCATACAAAAAAACAAATGTCAATCGAATTTCAAAATTTTCTTTCAAACAGATACGAGTCATGTACAAATATTACACAAGCTCGCACGCGCCCATATATTTCATAATCATAGTGATTCATTAATGAGAAACAATAAACTCAAATGAGAAGTGCAAAAAAAGTTAAACTAACTCATTAAATTCATTCATAGTTGATATTGGAGAGTAAACAGAATTAATATGTCTTTTCTTAGTTTTCTTTGTTACCACATAGAATGCTGAATATGAAAAATACTGGTGAATTATTTTTACTAGTAGATATGTTCGTTCTTTCCATATCATCGATTGATTCGTCGATAAAAGGACTAGAAATTATCTTACAAATTGTTTTCAGTCGAACAATTCATAAAATAAAAAGACAGTAGAAATGATGAACCTTTTAGTTTTTTTCCTATTAATATTTCATACTTAGAAATCCAAGGTTATTTGTCTCTGGTAGTTTGTTCACTGTTTAGTATTGCATTGTGTTGTGTAAATAGAAACAATAATAAGAATAACATGTATATGTGTCATGTATAGTTTTTATGCTGCTTTATATCACAAACCATTTCTTCGGAGATATTTCAATTCGTTAACAAACAAAAAACCTCTATGCAAACAGTTAAATCGTTTATACATCATGTTAAACTTTCCGAAAAATGCACTTCCTTTATATTTTGATTTTTACATCTATATGAATCATGTCGATCCTTTTCTCTTTCTTTCTTTCTTTCGTATAAACAACTGTGCACAACACATAAACACGACGTCAGTTGCTTTCGCACTACAATATCGTTAACAAGAATATGGATAGAACCACGATTGAATCTTGGTCTACTGAATTATGGATGGCATTATTTGAATATTTCGATGTTTTGGAATTATATAATCAATTTAATGGACTTAATTCAAGAATCGATCATATTATTCAATTGACAAACAATCTCTGTTTAAAAATAGATAAAACCAATCATATTCAATATCTCGAAAATATTATGCCATGGATACGTTGTGAAAATGTTCAATCTTTAACATTTTCGGATGACTCGAAAAAATATCCTGAAACAGAATTTTTCTTACTTTATCCACTAGAAAAATTTACACAACTTCAATCATTTATATTTCAAGGCTGGAGTCTTCCGTTTCATAATCCTCGCGAAGTAATTGAGCAGCTTCCAAATTTAACACAATTGCAAAAACTTGATGTTGAACTTCATGAATTTCCTCAGGACAATTACGAAGACAATAATACACGTCTTATGGAACTTATATTTAACTCCAGCGATAATCTACGAAAATCATTAAAACATGTTGTTATGAACATGTACATTGGTGAAAGGACACTTCCTTTAGTCACATTCTTACCAACAAATATTGAATACTTTCAAGCTAATGTTATTGATCTCGAGCCTTTTCTTGAATTGATTCCTTCGTTAGTACCATGTTGTAAAACGATTAAATTCAATTATTTAGAAGTGAATAATGGTGAGGAAGTGATGTCATCATCATTAAACGTTCTTAATTGCTGTACAAAATTAACTTTAAAAACAAATTGCTACTTTAAATCTCATCATTTCGAAGTTCTATTAAGACACTTCCCTGAAGTAAAACGATTATTCATCGACAATATATCTGCTGATGATCAATTAACAACTGAAGAACTTGAAGTTTTAATAAGAGATCATTGGCCAAAATTACTGCAATTCGAATTGATATCCCGTAACTATCTATACGGAGATGATCATATTTGGAAAGAATTTTCTCAGCCAAAATTTTGGTCGAAAGGAAATGTCGGATCTATAAATTACCGCACAGGATGGAAACTTCAATTCGATCGAAGTATAGATAATTTCATAGACTCTTCCTCAGATGATGAATAAAAACGTAAGAATTGTCTCATTACTTATTCTTTAATAAATCCGAAGTGATATAATTTCACACTCTAACTGTGAAGCTTTTATCTGAACCATAAATAAATCATCATTCATTTTTTCGTAGTGGAATGCTAAAAAAGAATAAAAAGGTGGTCGTCCAAATCGAAGCGTATATTCCAATGCTTTTTTGTTATATGTTTCACGATCATTAAGAAATTCATGAGCTCGATCGGAATTGGTACCTATATGTTCTATGGAAGGATTATCAATGGCACGGATGATAGTTAAAAGAAAGTCGTGTAATGGAGTATTTTAGTTAGTGGTCTCCATTGTCATAAAAGTTTCCAGGATTTGTTATTTTATTCGAATGAAGCGGTGGTTCATGATCACCATAATCCTCATGAGAGCAAAAAGTCGAGTATAAAATACCTTCACATTCGAATTGTTGAATATCGGCCCACTCATTCGCTGTACGTTTTTGGTTTAGATCACCAGCGCTGACCGGTATAATGTCCATAACTAAATAAATAAATTTAAAACAGAAAATAGTGTATGCATTAAACATGAGTCATATACTTATGGATTTATTATCACATACTGATTCATTGCTAGTAAAATGACGCAAGATGGAAAGTTTAGACCGAAATTGTTCACAAGCGTGTGCAGTATGGAAAACATGACAATTATGCGCACCTATCCATGTATTACTAAAGCCTAATCTTCCGATATATGTAGCTTTGCATGCTCGAAGTTACGAAAAACCATTGATAGATTTTGTATAATAAGCCGAGAATATGGAGAACGCTATGTATACAAAAGAGTGTGTCATTTTAATTCACACTTTGAACATTTTACTTACCGCTACAGACACGAACATCTTGCAAAATAGAGTAGTTTCGCGAGCGAATACTGCCAAATTAAGCACAAGTACCATATTCCAATGTTAGCAAACGTAAGTTGATTAGAAATATAAGATAAATCGCACCGACATGTGAAATCTTCAATTGACTGATTCGTGCAGGGAATAAGCAATGCCACTTTACATTATCTGCATCATTATTTTTCACAGTAAGACTGACAATTTTTACAGAGCGGACAATCGAATCAGAACAAGACTTGATATCTCAAAAAGTCTTCACTAATTCTAGAAAGGACAGATATGTAAAGATTTCAGCGGGTAACTATGTTCGAATGATATTTTTTCTTCCTTAACTTGTAGACAGCAATGATAAAATAGGTTTCTTATCTGCTTAATTATTTGAAAGAAATCATGAATGAATATGTTGGAAATTTTATTCTTATCTAGAAAATTGCGAAGGACACATGCTACCGCATAGTGCGTGTTCCTACATTGATGCATCTCTAGTCGTTATAGAACAAGAATCAGTTTTCATACACTGACGTATCGATCATGTTTATAGTTCGGCACTTATTCTATCATAAAGGAAGTAAAAGGTCAATACTTTAGCGAGGAACTATCAAAGATAAATTGTTGTATAGAAGAGGAAGTATTGATAGGGCATAGGGTATATAAGAAGAATACTCTTTCCATGTATTTGTAGTAAGGAAAAATAGCTGGCAGGTAAAATTATATTTTAAATAATATTACATCTATTCTGTTCCAAATGGGTTTGGTTTATACATTTACGCTTCTGCTCGTTGTATCAACAGTGAGCCAGGCGTTTTTCCAATCGCAACGATATCCTCATACTCATAATCAACAAGCTTTAAACGGTTTATACAATCAACGAATACAATCAATTCAAGAATATCGTCGTCCATTAGACATCAAACCAGTATATGGTGTTGATATTGCCAAACATTTGGATAAAATCGGTATTAATCATCGAGGTCAAGTAGCAACATTACAAGATGGTCAAAAGTTTCTCGTTCATAAAGGACCTGGTTTTGGTCACAATTCTCAGACAGTTGTTGTTGACACACAACGTACGCGTATGTCAAGTAAATGGAAACCACATGGTTCTCCCGTGAATGCTGGATCTCAATCAGTAGGATTAGGTGATTTAGTAAAAGCGGGTGGCAAAGATTATAGTTATTTGTGTAACAACTGTATTCGTGGTTCTAACCGAATGAAAGAACGATTTCAAAATGGAAAATAAACGAACTATTTATGTTCTTTTCCTTTCTACAATTAACAAATAAAAGAAAACGCGATTTAAAATTCAGCTTGAATGATATTTAATTAGGGAGTATAAATTAATGAGAAGGATCAATTATTTTATCATTGTCATTGGTGTTACAGTGGACTTTGCTTTATTTTTGTGTATAACGATAGAATGATGAAAAAGTCGACAGATTAATTCACATAACTCAATGACACTTAAAACACTCAATCCAATCCATTGAAATAAAAATATGAATAATTTTCATTTTTCTACATTTACAATCCTTTTGTTCGCTGATGGCAGAAAAAGTATCAATAAATGTTAATTTAGTTTCTTGGTTATATTCGATAGTATATTTACTACCACACGATATTTGGACTTTCATATAATTTTGATCAAAATAATAATCAAAACGTTGTGCACTATCACTCGGCAGTAAAACACTGATATTCGATGAATTATTCAAGATTAATCCTCGCTAATATTCATTATTACCATCGAAGGGTGCGCATGCCCAATGCACTGATAGATCTTTGAAAATTTATGTTTACATTATGATACACATCGTGAACACAATTTTGATTGTAGATAATCATTAGACAATAATTCATGTTTAGCAAAAATAAGTTTCTCATCATTCGTAAGTACGTTAAAAGAGAAAAAGAGTTCTTGTGGAACATAAAGCTATAAGGATAAACCTTCTTGGTCAATAAGTGAATCACCCCAATCACCTATAGTAAACACTGTTCTTGATGTTTTCCAATAGTAATTCATTTGTTTGATTTCGACTAAATAAATCAATAATTAATGGAATGTATAATGAATTGAGAATAGTTTGATGAAATGTTGCATTCGACGAACTAAAACGATAGAAATATAAAGCTAATGATTGATTTATTTTATCATAACGATAAGGATTTCCACTACAAACAGTTTTACAGAAGGTAATAACATATGACGATCGAGCCGAATTTCAAATTTTGTTAGTGTTGGATATGCATAGTATTGTAAAATTGATGATATAACAAAATCAGACATGCTATCAAATGTTATCATAAATGAACATATCCAGAAAAATTGATTGAGTTTCGAGTAAGTACAACCGACACTTCGTAACACGTGTGTTGATGTTGCAATTAAATAATCAATTACAATTGATCGACGACGTTGTTCAACAAAATGTTTCAGGCGACCTGAACTAACAATCTCATCTATTGGTTGCATTTTAAAAAAGTTAATATTTGAATCTTTCTTTCAAATTCTTAAAAGAAACTATTCAAAGGACGTCATCAAAGATATGCTTTATTCACTTTTACTTTCTTTATAAAAGGAAAAAGATTGCATTTTAAATTCTTTTTTTTTCAAAATTATATGGTCTAGATTTCATGTATAATTTATGGAAAAAACAATTACTTTAAAAAAACTTCTATTCTCTAGACTTTCATCAATCTGAAATCTATAAGATCATGAAAAATATTTCGATATTCTGTACTTCCGTTTTGTCTATCATAACAAACACAGCGCATATAAAGGTAATTCGTGTAGAACGATATTTTCTGTGACTAGTATAAATGATAGATCGAATAGCGTTATAGTCAATAGTGTATTTGATTCTTTTTTCAATTTCGTCTAATGGCAGAAGCTTTTCTCGAGTGTATTGGCCAGATTTTTAATATAAGAGGTAAAGATATCAAATAGAGTTATTTGTAACGATGTTTTTTTATTATTTTATATAGAAAGTATAATGACTCGTTTGAAAGATGTATATCCAACGAAAAAAGGAAGGTTTGGAAATGAATTTTCTCGGTGGGGAATATTTATTTTGATATTAGAATGTATTGGTACAATCTACGATCTATCAATGACAATACCGATTTATATATTAGGCTATTTTTTTAATTTGAATCCTTTCTCATGTCTATCAATTTCTATGGCTACAATTAGTATTGGAATTTCTATTGGAATTGGAGTTGGGGTTGGTGTTGGTGTTGGATTAAATTGTGATAAAGCTGCGGAATTTTTGTTCAATACTACAAATAGCACTACTAGTATAGTCGAGGTCTCGACTATTTCAATTGGATAATCTTATGACTGATAATTTGACTAATAAAGAGTTTTTTCAAATTTAAACATGTAATTTATTCGAAAAATATCGATTAAATAACAATTCTAAATTTCATGCTAGTTGGAATAGTTTTAATTATTTTGAAAACATCCAATACCTGTTCCAAGTCCAACACCAACTGCAATACTTGTAACAGATATTGTCATAGTTATACCAAAACAGAAGCAGCACGATAGATTTAGAATATTGCCTTGTATTACATTTCGAATAACTTCAACGAATTCTTCTATTGTTCCTAGTTTATCTGAGAATTCATCGACATATTTTTTCTTATCCTCGATCCAGTGAAGAAATCGTTGAAAAGTTGACGATGAACGAACCGCTTTGTCTAATCCCATTGTATTCATCATTTCTCCTTGAATATGTTGAAATAAGATGCCTATATAATACTAAACGATACGATTTATAATTATCTAATAAACGTGAGCCAAAAAGGAAATAATAAAGAAAATCATAAAAGGATTAACGCATGGCCCGATAATATGATAGTCACTTAGTCATGATTTCGACGTTCTCATTCATCATCACGTACGTCTTAGCTATTATTTTACCTTCTGAATCATTGAATCATCGTAACGATTGTACTTGGAAAATAAACAAAGAAACCCTTCATACAAAAAACCAAGGCTTTTATCAACTAATATCAATGAAAGGGCTCTGTCGGATAAGACGATATATCCCAGATTGAGAAGGTATCTATGCCATCTTGTAGAGCTATTCAAGGTGCGTCGAACAGTCTATAATAAGTTTAATCTATGAAGTACTTAAGGGGACTTATGATCGATTTACTATCGTACGAAAAAAAATAAAAAAGCGATAAATATCTGATTGGTAGGCTCCCTATAAAATTTCGAAAAATGAAATAAAACAGTTTTTTGTATGGTTGTGTAGGGCTTTTGACAGGTTAACATATCCTATACTTAACGCTTCTAATCATACAGTAGTAAGAAGCACGAAGAAGACAATTTCGGATCAGTTTCATTTTGTTTTCGTATTAAAAGCGATAACCATGGATTCAGCGTGATGAATTGTGTCTGTCTCAGGAAAAACATCCACTCATCAAACTTTGTCAGAAACTGCCCCTTCGATAGGGCTACAAAACGCATTATTTGGAAGTTCTTCAACGGTTTTGCTTTTGCCATAAATAGCTCTGCATTGACAACTATTACATTACTTTTTGACCTATCGTTTGCACTTCTTTATAAGACTTTCAATTATAATTATTTTGCATAGACCATTTCTTAATGATCCAGTATTATGAAAGAAAAAATCATTACACTCGTCCCAAGGACAAGTGAAGTAATACGCTGAGGTATTTTAATGGGCATTGATCCCTACATAGCACTATTGAATTGTGTTAATGAATAAAATCTAATCTTTCCTACGAGTATGAGAGATATTCATGAAAATAGCAGGAATAAATATCACTATGAGTAATCGGCATATCATAAATGTCCTTTTACAAAGTTTGATTTGTGAAATAAGATGTTCATTTGATTAACAAAAGAAAAACAAAATAGTTTTCAAATAAAACTAATTAATTAAAATAGCTTTGTCCAAATAGAAAAGAAATTCCAAATTCTTTTAAAGATTGATGGATAATCATAATCCCAACAATTAACTTTTGGATTATAAAAATCACTAATTTTAATTATTTTTGTTGTTGCTGTATCCCAATTAAAATTCTTCAAAGTCATATTTTTTATGGAAAATAAGTAACGAATTAATTCAAGTAAATATTTACTTTCTTGATTTACTTTTCCCATTTCATATAAACGCTGATAGTGACCAAGAAAACAAAGTGTCGAATGTATATCATATAATATCGTAGGCATATAATCACTTCCAACATCATATAATTGTGTCCATTGAAGATATTTCATGTATTCTGAATCATTTTGATTTAACCGATGAAGTTCTTCAGCAAGTTGTTCAACTGATTGATAATCATCAACATGAATATATGAATAAGGTACTCCAATACGTTTATACTGTTCTCTTGAAGCTCCTAAAACAATTGGAACAGCATGTTGATTAAGTCCATTTATCCAATATTTTTCAGTAATATAAGTGTCACATTTCGAATTTTCAAATGATAAATAGAAACGATATTTTGTTAAAATATCTAAAGTACAATTCGGTATTCCTTTTCGACATCTTTCTGACACACGACGTGAATTAAAGAACGATGAACAAAAACCAAATACATCAATTTGAATACCTTTTTGTGATCGTAATTTTGAAACATATTCTTCTCGATTGGAATGAGTGTTGCAATTTGATACGAACCATGCGATATAAACAATATTTCGATTTTTCATTTGAAAATTTCTTGGCTTTAAATATGGTTGAAGATATACTGTTAGATCATTTGATAAAGGTGTATTGCAAGTATACGGACAAGCATTTGCATAATGATCTTGTCGAAGATTAATTTCATGGCTTAAAACATTTGCAAGTGTTTTCATATATGATGAATTCGTTTTTTCAAAGAAATCTTGTTTAAGAATAAATTGAGAAAAATTTGTACGAGGATATGTTTTATTTAATTTCTTCTCGAGAAAACTGATTATTTCAGGTTTAATTCGATATCCCTAAAAAAAACATAAAACAGAAGATTTTTATTTATCTGAACAAAACGTTTTCATTATATGTTGAAATACTGTTAAATAGCAAAAATTCTTGCACATTTAAATACTTTTCATTCTTTTAAAGAATTTTCGCCTCAACACTTCAATTGTAAATAATCAATAATGTTTTAACTGATGAGCGGACATTTCCATTCGAGAAAAATTCACAGAAACGAATATTGAATAGAAAGAATAAAAATGAGATAATCTAATAATTACTAAATGTACTCGAGACAAAGTCATATTTTATCTCTGATTCAATCGGATAGATGTGTGAAATTTACTAAAAGAAGATTGACCAAGATCAAAATGTCAGAGTAAAAGTTCAATGGAAAAAGATTTGCCAATGCAAAATGACAGTTGATTTCACTTGAAATGAAATGAACAATCGTCTATTATCTTTTTCCTGATTGCAGCATTGATTATTTTCATTATGTTTTTATTGAATATTCCTTATCTTATTATTTTAGCTTTAGCATTTCTATGAATGGGTTACTATGAACTGTCTAATATGTCATTGCTTATTCTTCTCGGTATAAAATTCTATTATTTCAACATTTGATCGCACGACACTCGACATTGCTGTTTTTCTTCACTTTTTCCTCATTTCATATTATTTCTTCGTTTAAAGCAATGCTATACTATAAAAATAAAAAGATACGTACTTTATATTGAATATGAATATCTGATTCAGGCTTTAATGTTGCTGTTAAATTAAACCAATCATCAAGATCTGTAATATCATTTAATTGAACTGTTTCATAAGATTTCCTCGGAGATTCTTCAGTATGTAATAACCAGAATTGGGATTGATATTTTTTTCTATAAGATTCATTTGTATTCGGTAAAGTTGGTAAATGAACTAAATCAATTAAACTAACAAAAACTGCATTAGCATATGGATATTCTTCTGGATCAAGTAAAGCACAAATATTTTCTAAATTGTTACTGAAAAGTTTTGATTTTGAATCAGTTCGTTTTCCATATGTTGTTGTATAATGCGAAATAAAGATTTTCTTAAACGGATCTTTCCTTTCAGGTCGAATACGAACTTTAGGAATGAATGGTTGAAAAATATTTATTATTGAATAATAACATATGAAAAGAAGCGATGAACTTAAGCAAATAAAATATAACAAAAGTTTTCGACGAGATTTATTCTTATTAATGAACATATTTCATGAGATTAATCGATGAATTTATTTTTGAATTCCGAGGAATATTTAACATTGAAAGGCATTCACTTTAAATGTTGGATTTTACTTGGACTTTTTCTTGTGAGAAAAAAAGAATAAATTCTTTGTAAATTTTACCTCTTTTCAGCGTCAGTTTTCTTTTTATGTTTATTTGTAGTTATAGTTACGGTCACATTCTTTTCACTCGATTTGTTTTCTTTTTCAATCATGAATACACTGAACGATTGAGAAGGAAAAAAAATGGAGCCATTGCCAAGGTACAAACTCAACGTATTTCTTTTAGTGTCGAATAAAACATAAAAAATGATTAATTTTAACGTACAGTCACATAAGTTTAGCCAAAGTATTAATCAGCAATGAATGAAAAAACTCATGCCGTTCTTCTTGCACTCATAAGCAGAACAGAACAAAATTCTATCTATCATTTATGTTATATTCTTAAGAAAGATTGCATGAGAGAAAAATCGATGCATTCATAAATTCTTTCGAGAAGGTCTTGAATTGATACACCGCATTTCAAGAAATAAACATAAATGAGTAGATTACCCAAAAATCTACTATGACCCTCACAAGAAAATTTTATGATAAATACCATGGTTTTCCGTGCTGTAGGAACACGTTAATTATGACGGCTTTCTAACATCGCTAGAAACTGGGACTGCATCTGAACCACTTAATTTTACGGCCATTCATATCGCGATTTAAAGGTCGTAGGAAGTGAACCCAACACGTTACTGCAAATTTTTAGAATAGCATAGTACAAATGCTTTATTCTTATTGACGAACATTTTCTAGAACATCGTAAATTGTCTATCTACAGATTTTTTGCTCCTAAAACACAACAAAAGCGCTCACAGCCCGTAAGTACCATCCCGATAACAGAACAGCTGTGTTCTGTTTTCGGAATGATACTTCCTGTATCAGGCTGGATCTTAAAGATTATCTTGTCTTAGTTTCTCTCCATCATCTTACTTTGACAATATCAATTCTGTTTTGTTGCATAACTGATGTTTTCATGGGTAACCCAGCAAAAATTAACCCTTTCGAGGCGATGTGGGTCACCGGTGGCTCACACTGTATTTTAACAAGAAAATCATTTACAAAATCGACTTTTTCATTTTTTTTTCAAAACAGAAAGTGACAATTAGTGCTACATTTACTCCGTCTACATCACTAGTCGACCTATTTGTAACGATAATGATATCGTTCATCTCCTTCTGTTCTTTATTCTCTCACCTCTATATCATACTATCTCCGGGTCATTTCTCTCTTTCCTCTTCTCTATATAAGCGCTTGTCTTATTGTGAAAGAGATACATTCTGGTCATGTAGAGTAGTCAATAAACATCGATACCGTGAGAAGCGGTCAGCTACTCAACCAGTTTGTCGTTACACTATTCTATTGCGGAGAGAAATGCTTTTCGTTAAAACAAGCAACGCAAAAAAACTATCACAATTAGGACAGCAAGTTTTTACTCTCTTTATTGTTATTGCACTTGTTTATCTTGACTGTTGTTGTCTAGTCTTTTCATAGCAACGGACACATGGTCTTCGAGCAGGTGATCAGTGAGTTTTCGCTGTTGCCCTTGTTGACTTCTTCAGATGACATTTCTTAAGTCGACATACTGTGCGCTTGATAATTTTCAAAAGAACAAAAGAAAACGATATGTATACTTATTGAAAAATACCAACTATATATATTTAGGACAGTTATCCAGGTATAGAGGGTGATATACGTAGAAAGAAATCCAGACATGAGATATCAAGAAGGAATGATATTAGGAAAGATATATCGAAGTGAAACAGAGAATATTTAAGATATCTAGTACAGGATATCATTAGAAACACATTCAGGAGATAATGAAGTTCATTGAGAAACAGAGAAACAAGTGGCATGAAGTAAACTGTATTTGTTAGAAAAAGACATCTCACCATAAAACATCTAGATGAACTCAAAGAAATTAATTCTTTTAATACATTTAAGGAGAAGAGTGGAAAGTAATGATACAAAAGGAATCTAAAACGGAAAAAATGAAATTTCATTTTTTGTCTCGCTTCTATCGCATAAGCTAAGCACGAAGAATAGTAAACTTCAGTAACTGCCCAATAAAATGAAAACGACAATTCTTCATATATGCATGAGAACTAGACAAAGAGAAACATATGGTTATATACCCTCAGAAAACTAACAGGTGTATTTATAGATGATAAGTATACGTGAAAATTAATAAATTTAAGCTACTTTCTAAAAAAAATTGAATCGCCTCAAAAGGGTTGACCATATATAGAAATACATTACATCGCTCTCATTTTAATGATAGTAAATATGTAAACGATACACATCTAATTGATGACAAGGTTTTTCTCGGAACTCTCTAGGAAATTCACAATTGTATTTATCCAGATAATAATTTCCAGATGCCATGTGCTCTTAAAGATTCTCTATAGATGCAATATTATAACTAAAAATTAAATAATTTCCTTTTTAAAATTCATAATAAACAATATGACAGCAGATGCTGAGCTACAGCTGCCCCAGGAAAAAATGACACAAAATAAAACTTTCTGCGTGACGTTATTTTTACTCTTAGAAAATGATGATGAAATTGGCTTTTCTAACATTGTTTACTCTTCAAATAAATGCCATAATAGCGAGGGTGGCCCATAATTAACACAACTGAATCATAACAGTGGAATGTCTACATTATGGTTCCAGAAAATGAGCTGACTTTTTGCATCAGCGATACAGGCTTGTGTAAGCTTTATATCTAAAAAATGCATGCCATGGCAGATTCTCTGATTTTCAGAGAAAATATAATGAGCTTATAAATAACACATGCTTTATGTTCATAATTTCCGTATATATTCTCGTTTCATATCTTTCTTCGTATGTTTTCTATAGGCCACCACCTACCCTCCTCCTCCCCCTCCCTCACTCAAAAAAGTCAATTTTCGTAAAAACTCTGGAAATTAAGATAAATGCATGAGAAGATAGCCCATCTTCAGCTCTTTCAGATATCATAATTTTTTATTCAGCGCCCTCTTTTTAGCTGAAAATGTTGATGATTTTTGTTCGAAAAAACTATTTTTTAGTGCAAAGCTGAGGATATAGGTGTCGATTTAGATGATATCCGAATGTTAACAATGTTCACCCACGTCCTCATGTCTTCACACCCTCACCCACCCTCACAACCTTCAATATCAAAGTAAGGGTGTGGGACGGGTGCGCAAATAGTTGAATACTTAGAATACTTGAATTAAAGTTTCAAGTTTCAAGTTTGACACTACTGTATATTTTCGAGTTCATCATGATGGGTGGGCTGTAAATAAATGTCCCTCGCAGTATTTTGCATTTTTCTCACCTATAATTCAAGTTAGAAACATTATTTTTCTATAGAAAGATTTCTCGTGAAGTTCTCTACAAAATCATAATTAATCTTACATTTGTAGAATGTAAGAAAAAATCGTTAAATTAAAAATACTGCGAACATAAAATGCACCTCACCTTTAAAGCTAACAACTGTTTTACAAATGATCAGCGCTTTTTTCTTGCGTTCTTTCAATAATAAATTACATGAAAAGATGCAGCGTAAAAATTTCTAATTACAAGATTCACCATTAGTTTTAGTCTACGCATGCGCTTTTTACTTTTCTAGTTTACCAGAGATCTCTTCGTATATATATTCGAAATTCCTTATTCTAATTTCATCTTTATTCTACATGATGTCTTATAAAACAATAAATTTGAATAAATCGCCAGATGAGTCTTGAAAAGCTTTACAATTTGCATAACAAGTCATTCTATGCTGATACATCAATTGCTTTTAAATTGCACAATGGCCTACTTGACGAAAACATGATCATTCTTGAAAACTCGAAAAATATCTGCGCACCATTTGGGAAATAGAAAGCATGTATATAAACTAAATTTAATAATGAATGCATCTGATAGAGGTTTTCACGCTGCATTCTATGCTATAGTTTTATTGAGAATATATACGGTCGACGATTAAAAAAAACATTCATAAAATTAGTCACTTGCCTGACGTTTTCTCCTTTTGCAAGTGAGGTACATTTTATATTCGCAGTATTTTTTATTTAACGGTTCTTTCTTACATTCTATAAATGTAAGATTAATTATGATTTTGTAGAGAACTTCACGAGGAATCTTTCTATAGAAAAATAATGTTTTCTAACTTGAATTATAGGTGAGAAAAATGCAAAATACTGCGAGGGGCATTTTTTATAGCCCACCCATCATGATTCCTTTCGACAAAGAAATAAGCAGTGATATAGAAACAGATATTAATCTTTCTGTAATCTTCGATACTCAGAAACATAGCAGTAAAAATAATCGATCATAAAGAATTATTTTGCATTTGTAGCTATGCTGAAAATTGAGTTGCGGACTGCTGCTTACATAATGTACCTATAGATGAGCCGTATGCTTGCATCTGTGCATTACTCTGCTGCTCGGTACGCTGCCAATTTGGAGCCGGCGGAGCATCGCCCACACCCGCCTAGCGCGTAAGAAAAAAAGTTTGTACCATGAATACCTACAGAATATCAACAACCACCTTTTGATATAAGACGAGTGGTGTGTGCACACGATTTTCATCTGTCTTCTTTCTCAAAAAATCAAGTACCGAGCTCATTTTGCATGTTCCCTCTACTGAAAGGAGGATATACATAGAATTTGAGTTAAAGTTCGTTCGGCTGTTGTTTTATTTCGTTCAAATAGTATATACATGAAACACAGATGATCATCTTAAGGTTTGACCGAAGGGCAATCGAGGTCGGAGATCCTGAATCTGCTGTTAGTTTTTCTTTATTCGTTGAGGTGCGGCTTCTTCCTACCTCTTTTCAAAACAGATGTTTCTGAATCTTTGCTAAATATTTGTGTCGGATATAGTAGGTTAAGCACTATGGCTGGGTATGATGGAGTACAACCGAGAATGTTCTTTTGTTTTTCGTCTTTCTGCATCAGTGTATCAGAAGAACGAAAAAGAGAAGGATAATCTTGGCTGGTCACTATAAGGCAGGCATGTGCAAGGCATCAGCTTTTTGATCCAAGTTAAGTCACATATAAAAATCTTCGAATTCAAGTCATAGCTCAAGCCGAGTCACAAATAACTTGAAATTAGGTCGAAGATCGACTTGACCTGATTTAACTTGAAATTAGGTCGAAGATCGACTTGACCTGATTTAACTTGAAATTAGGTCGAAGATCAACTTGATCTGGTTTGAGTCAAGACAAAAATCGAGTTCACTTCCCATATTTGGCGTCAATTCACTCCATAAGTTCTTCTATGGTTGTTAATTAAAGTTTTTTTTAATACTTTTAGCCCTAAAATTAATACTAAGCTGCATAAAACACTTGGATATATTTATACAGTTTTGGACTTGGCTTGTCCATGCTTGCCACAAAATGTGTGCGAAGATAGTTGTTTAGACATTTGCACCAAAAGACTTTGGCATATCTCACGTGATGATATTTACAATTTAAGATATCAGAAGAAATAGTATGAAGTTAATATAGTTTTTTTTCCACGCTGCGACACGTGCTGTCTTTCGATAAGATTTTAGTGGAAGTGGGTCTCCAAAAGTATGACCGCGAGTGTAGTTCTATATTATTACCTATAGGGACAACGACCAGGCAAATACTAATTTGAACATATTAGGCACTATGATGGATACTCTTTAAAAGCCAGAATGACGGGAAACGTAGTCGGTCATTTTGAGAATTAATCAAAAGTGAAAGGCATAGTAGGGATAGTCATGGGAACGACTAGGCGTTTGTATGAGAAGTGTTTTAGCAAATGAAATGGGCATGAGTGAAAGACAAACAAACTATGAGATGGATAGATCATTGAAATGCAACAGGTTTTATTTGTCACTTGAGAAACACAGAGGAGCTGATAATATATTTAGTAGAGGGCAACTGGCCGTCGCGCCGTATTATTCCTAAGCGCAGTAGGAAGATTTTCAAATATCTGCTGTCTTTCTAATTAAACGGATTTTTCTCAATCAGATTAGCTTTCATAGATATTCCCTTTCTGAAAGAAAGGGTTATAGCTGCGTCAAAAATCGGTACAAGTTTGTTGGTACAAGCCAATAGGAAATAAGGATTTCTTAAATCATCGAAATTTACCCTTATCAGCTAGAAATCGACTACTAGATAAATAATCGTGGTCGAGGAACTGGAATCTGGGGTAAGTTTTAAACTATTTATTAGAATTAGTTACCTGCAGACTAATTAGGGATGAATTATTAATGTAGGTAGTAAGGATTGGCCGAACAGTAATCTAGGTCGGGGAACTCAAATCCAAGGTTAGTTTTTTCATAAAAGCTTTCTGTCTCCTTTTTTCCGACACAGGATCACTTTTTGTAAACGATAATGTTTTAAGCGGTAATATGTAGAACAAAATCTTATAGCTGACTTGCGCCGATTGCTGGATCCCCATAGTCATCAGCATATTACTGAGATCAGACACTTGTATAAACAGCTATATTGTAGAAACATCATCTGCTGCAAGTCAGTCAAAATAATGTTTCCTTTGCCAAGTGTTGTTTTCGAAAGTGGTTCTAGATTAGGTGAAAGAGCGAAAATGTACATGTAACGGCTAGCAGCGAGCAGCGAGTGATCGACCAGCGACCAGTCCTCGATTTGAAGTATAATATTTTAAAGAACAGATTTTCATATAAGTCTTAAGATTTTTTAGATGTAGTACTTAATCGTTGATCTCCAAGAACATATTTGGCAGCTTTTTAAAGTTCTTCGTGGTGAAGGGAAGAATGAAATCTGTTTGCAGAGAATGATATACCTATGTAAAGTTTATAAGCTTTCGATTATGAATTGATTTTATGAAATGACCTCATTTGTAGATAACATCTTCGTTCAAATGAAGTTAGTATAGTAAAATGCGTACGCACTGGAATGGCTAGCCGTGAGTGGCCGACCGACTAGGCGTTTATTTAAGAAGCTTAAAGAACATAAAATAAGCGAAGCGTCTGGTTCACTTGACCGACAACTCATTTCCTCGACCGTCTTGAAGTCAAAACAATTGATTGAACAATCGTTAACACAAGATAATCATAGACAGAGAAAAGGTGAAATAATATCATCAGGAATAATCTCTGAACAATGAGACACGCGAGGGTGCGTGTTTGATAAAAATCCCTTCATTTCTCTTCAGAAACATGTGCATAGTGCTCAATACTTGCATAAGCTAACTCAGTTCGCTGCTTTTATTCAGTTCAGTACACAGCAATATCTAATCAATTTGGATTTTTTTTCTGCAGATTAGGAAAAATATTGTTCTGTTTCAAGCCTTTCTCATGAAAACTGTCAACACGAGATATTAAGAGTAATATAACAATGAACAGCGCAAGTGCATCTATGGCTGTACTGATAATGTCAAACGCTAATATCTCAAGTTTTCATTGCCATTGTCCAACATGTTGCTACACTCCTAAGCTATTTAACGCCTACGAAGCGTTTTGTGTAGGTTTGGCGATATGTTTTTTCATGCATAGTACGCATGCTTATGTCTATAGACACATTACTTCATTCCTTTTCTCTAACGAAGTTAGTCATTTCGTTAAGAGGCGTCAAATGGAGGGTGTGATTAGTATATACAATCATACATTTACTTAGCAACTGCATATAATACTGCACATGCATACAGCTCTTAAATATATTCTCGAGTGATACTAAACCATTGTTACTAGTTGAATACCATAGACTAAACAAACCAACGTTTCTCCTAGGCTAATGCTCACTTCCACATCCTAGATTGTGAGAAACACTGATGAAGTTCGTATGATTGCCATTTTCCATTTCCTGTATTCATGTTTTCAATATTGAGCATCAGTATTTTATCTGTTTTAGATATGACAATAATATCAGGACCAGAATGTCCCAGTTTACTGCAAGACGAATATCTTCATGATATTTTTCTTGTTTCTGCGCGACATTATCCAAATAAAGTTGCTCTTCGTTGGCTAAATGAAGAGATAACTTACGATCAATTACGCATACATGCTCTAAATATCGCTCATACTCTGCGTAATATGCGACAAATCGGCCCGGGTAGTATTGTAGGCATTTGCCTATCTCGATCAGCGTTGTTGCATGCAACAATTCTTGGTGTTTTAATGACTGGTGCAACGTATGTTCCTTTCGATGCCGATATTCCAGAAGAACGAGTTAATGAAGTATTGTCGGATCTCAAAGCTAATCTTCTTTTAATCGATTCTCGAGCCCATTTCAGTCATCCATTATCATTCAATGTTCAATCGATCGCTCAAAACCAATCAATGATTGATATTAATCTAAAAGATCAAATTGACAATCAGTCAATTGCATATATCATTTGTACATCTGGATCAACAGGAAAACCAAAAGCAATTGCAATTACTCATCAAAGCATTTGCCATTTTGTGCGTGCTGATAATGAAGTTTTAAGTATTAAACATGATGACATTATTTATCAGGGCTCTTCAGCAGCATTTGATTTATTTCTTGAAGAAACTTTCTTAACTTACCTAGCGGGTGCAACCATGGTTATTGCTGCGAAGTCAGATGTTTTGAATACTGATTGTCTTCATCTGTTCTTGATTCGTCATTCAGTAACCGCTCTTTTCTCGGTGCCCACTCTACTACTTCTCTTAAATAATGATCCAGCCCTCAAGCTTCGTTTAATTAACGTCGGTGGTGAAGCTTTTCCCAAGACGTTAGTAGATCGTTGGTGGCGAGAAGATCGTTTAATTTATAATTCTTATGGTCCAACTGAAACAACCGTCGCTGCCACTTTAAGCCTCGTACATCCGAATAAGCCAATTAGTATAGGTAGGCCTTTACCAAATTACGTTTGTTGCCTTCTCGATGAAGTAACTGGACAACCAACATCAGCAAGCACGGGCGAATTATGTATTCGTGGACCAGGCATTGCGCGTGGTTATGTTGGATTGAGTGAATTAACAAAAGAAAAATTCACTGAATACGGGTATCGCACTGGTGATCAAGTTACATTCGAAAATGATCAAATATTTTTCCACCAACGTATTGATACTCAAGTCAAGTTACGAGGTTTCCGTATTGAGCTTGATGAGATTGAACAAGAGCTATTGAATTTGAAAGATAATGTTAAATCAGCTGCTGTTACTGTTCAAAACGAACAAATTATTGCTTATGTTGTAGGAGAATTAAGTGAAGCAAAAATGCGTGAGAGATTAACAAAAAGAATACCTCGTTACATGATCCCGGATCGATTGATTACAATCGATGAAAAAATGCCTCTTTTGAGCAGTGGAAAAATCGATCGTAAAGCACTTCATTCTTTATCCTTACGAAACAGTCCAAACAAAAATGAAATAACAAAAAGTCCAAGTAAGTGTATGTAAAGATAAGGTTTGGTTGACGTAAAAGTATGATCAGTATTAATATAGAGAATATCTCTTAATTTTAGAACAGCAACCGGTGTCAAATAAAACCATCAATCGGAACATAGCCGATATTATTCTCTACGCATTTCGCAGTACATTTCCACACAATGAAATAACTAAAGATGACGATTTCTTCTTTGATCTTGGTGGACATTCATTAACAGCAGCACAAACAGTTAGCAAATTACGTGAATCTTTTCCAAATGTGTCAATTCAAGATTTATATGAATGTAAAACAGCGAAAGCTCTTGCTGAACGCCTGTCAGTAACATCCAGTAATTCTAACGCTGAGAAAATCTTTATCTCAGATATGACCATTGATAAACCGGCGATATCTCGACTCGCTCTGTGCGCTCTGATTCAGGCTATCGTTCTCCTGATTGTTTTTGGTCTTACAGCAGTCGAGATACTTTTGCCTTTCATTATGTTTGACATTGCTTTGGAAAACTACGGTCTTATATACGGATTCCTTGGTGCCTATTTAACATATGTAATTGTTCCAGTGCTATTGAGTTTTCTGGCGATTCTAGTCAAATGGGTTGTAATTGGTCGTTTTCGAGAAGGAGATTTTCCTCTTTGGAGTTTGATGTATGTACGTTGGTGGACTGTGAAACAATTCCTGGGTTTATCATCACTCGACAGCTTCTCCGATACACCGTGGATGCCAATTTTCTATCGGTTACTTGGAGCCAAGATTGGTCATAATGTGCACATTGGTGACATGGATTGTTCAGTCGTAGATCTGTTGAGCGTTGGTGACGGTTCAACAATTTCGTCGGACGTTGCTATTCGAACAGCTTTTGTCGATAATTATACGCTCAAATTTCGACGAGTATCCATTGGATGCGATGTTCATGTGGGCGTCCGTAGTGTTCTAAATGGGGAATGCATCATGAGCGATCATTCTGAATTGTGTTCAATGTCATTTCTTCCTTCTGGTGTGTGTATTCCAGCACATGAAGCCTGGCAAGGGTCACCAGCACAATATTGCCATCGAACAATCCCATTAGAGACTGTTACGGAATCGAATTCGGAGAAGTGGAAGTCTGTGTTAGTTTCATCCATCTTTCTTCTATTGATTCTTTTCTTTTTGCCTCTGATGAATTTCATTCCAATGTTTCCGGGTCTTATTTTGTTCGACTATATCCGATGGACAGCCTTGTCACCTTGGCTGCAAGTGATTTATTTCTCTCCTGTTGTGGGCATTCTTTACACTAGTTTAATCATCCTAGAAATTGTGATCGTACGATTTTTTTTTATTGGTTCTATCAAAGAAGGTGTCTACAGCACAAAATCGTGGACTTTCATGCGCAAATGGATTTTCGATCAATTATTTGATGTAGCTTTAGAGAATATCTATGCACTGTTTGCTACAGTCTATGCTAGGCCACTACTTCAAGCATTTGGTATGAAAGTTGGTCAACGTTGCGAAGTATCGACAGCGTCAGGAATGGTTCATTCGTTGGTTGAAATTGGTGATGAAAGTTTCGTAGCGGATACAGTTACACTAGCGAATCCTTACATATCTCGTGGTTACATTCATCTACGTAAAACGATCGTTGGCCAGCGAGCTTTTATTGGTAATGCAGCATGTATAAATAGTGGAATCCAAATACCTGATGGATGTTTAATTGGATGTATGTCAACAGTAGCTGATGGATTGAAGGAAGGTGAATCCTGCGTCGGCTCGCCACCTATCGTCCTCAGCAAGCGACAGCAAGTGGCATCAGATATTTCGGATGAAATGACTTTCCGTCCCAGCGCATATTTGATTCTTGGACGATCCATAATCGATATACTACGAGTAATTGTGCCTCGAGTTTTGATCGTCTTAGAGATTGGTATCGCTTTTGAGATATTCGTTTGGAGTCAAACCCACAACCATATTTATCTCTTCTTTCTTTTAATACCAATAGTTTACATCATGGTATTTGCTGTACCTTCACTTCTATTTTGTTTGATTCTTAAATGGCTATTGATTGGTAAATATCGCGCTCGCCAAGATCCTTTGTGGAGTCCCTTTGTATGGATATCGGAATTGATCACTGTAATTTACGAAGACACGGCTGGTTCTATACTTCTTGGATTTCTGGAAGGTACTCTCTTTTTGGCTCCCATGCTACGATGTTTCGGCGTTCATATCGGCCGAGGATGTTATCTCGATACGACAGATGTAACCGAATTTGATTTAGTTCATATCGGTGACTACGTCACGATAGATGCAGATGTTGGCATTCAAACACACCTCTTTGAAGATCGAGTGATGAAATTAGGTGAAGTGCATATAGAAAGTGAAGCTACCATTGGTGGTGAATCAATCATACTTCTCGATACGCGAATAGGTCATGGTGCAAACATAGGACCTTTCAGCCTGATAATGCGAGGAGAAATTGTACCCGCAGGAACTAATTGGCAAGGAATTCCAATCAAAGGACGCACCACTTCTTATTAATATAGAGATTACTATTTAAAATAAAAGGAAATAAGAAGAATGTGAACCAGCACACAAAGTCACATGGGCACAGTGACGAACACAGGGGGGGGGGATTGGGGGGGTGGAACCCCCAGCGCCCCCCCCCCCCCCGCCGCCCNAAGAGTTTGTCATTTCAGACGCGTTTGAACGCATCAATTGCCGAAAACGCACATAAACGCGTCTGGACGCGTTTATATGATGCGCCTGGTCGCGTTTCTTAGGATCTATCGCGTTCAGACGCGCTTATAGGATGCGTCTAGACGCGTTTCTTAATTCTATCGCGTTCGGATGCGTTTATAGGATGCGTCTAGGCGCATTTCTTAGTTGTATCGCGTTCGGGTGCGTTTATAGAATGTGTCTGGCCGCGGTTCTTAGGTTCTACCGCGTTCAGATGCGTGTATAGGATGCGTCTGGCCGCGTTTGATAATTCTATCGCGTTCGGACGCGTTCGTAGGATGCGTCTAGACGCGACACTACACTATGTGAAACACCAAACGCGTCCAAACGCGTTTTTTCTGCGTTTCAGAGTTACATGGGCGGATGATAGCTAAAAGAAAGTCACGTAATGGAGTTGTTAGTTTGTGGTCTCCATTGTCAAGTAAAAACCAACATCAACGCTGTCTTCCTGAATCATCTATACTTACATGCTATAGTGGATCAAGAATGATCACACTCAGGAGGCTTAAAAGAATATTCAGATGATATTTTGATTTGAATGAGAAACGAAGTGTGACAATACGGTTCAGTCTTGCGTAGGACACGACCTCGTATAGTAATTCTATTGTCGTAAAAATTTCCAGGATTTGTCATTTTATTCGAATGAAGCGGTGGTTCATGGTCACCATAATCCTCATGAGAGCAAAAATCGAGTATAAAAATACCTTCACATTCGAATTGTTGAATATTGGCCCATTCATTCGGTATACCTTTTTGGTTTAGATCACCACTGCTGACCGGTATACAAATAAATACATTTAAAACAGAAAATAGCATATGCATTAAACATGAGTCATATACTTATGGATTTATTATCACATACTGATTGATTGCTAGTAAAATGACGCAAGATGGAAAGTTTAGACCGAAATTGTTCACAACCGTGCGCTGTATGAGGATCTAGTTGGAGAACATGACAATTAGGCGCACCTATCCATGTATTACTAAAACCTAATATTCCGATATGTGTAGCTTTGCATACTCGAAGTTACGAAAAACCATTAGATAATATGAGTTGGAATAAACCATTGATAGATTTTGTATAATAAGACGAGAATATGGAAAACGCTATGTATACAAAAGAGTGAGTCATTTTAATTCACACTTTGAACATTTTACTTACCGCCATAGATACGAAGATCTTGCAAAATAGAGTTTCGCGAGCGAATACTGTCAAATTAAGCACAAGTACCATCTTCCAATGTTAGCAAACGTAAGTTGATTAGGAATATAAGATAAATCGCATCGACATGCGAAATCTTCAATTGACTGATTCGTGCAGGGAATAAGCAATGCCATTTTACACTATCTGCATCATTATTTTTCACAGTAAGACTGACAATTTTTACAGAGTGGACAATCGAATCAGAACAAGACTTGATACCTCAAAAAGCCTTCACTAATTCTAGAAAGGACAGATATGTAAAGATTTCAACGGGTAACTATGTTCGAATGATATTGAGGCCATCTTAATTGGAGAGATTTTTTCAAAAAACACTGTATTTTATTGAAAAGATAAAATTTTACACTATTTTTTTTCTTCCTTAACTTGTAGACAGCAATGATAAAATAGGTTTCTTGTCTGCTTAATTATTTGAAAGAAATCATGAATGAATATGTTGGAAATTATATTCTCATCTAGAAAATTGCGAAGGACACATCCTACCGCATAATGCGTGTTCCTGCATTGGTGCATCTCTAGTCGTTATAGAACAAGAATCGGTTTTCATACACTGACGTATCGATCATGTTTATAGTTCGGCACTTATTCTACCATAAAGGAAGTAAAAGGTGAATACTTTAGCGAGGAACTATCAAAAGATAAATTGTTGTATAGAAGAGGAAGTATTGATAAGGCATAGGGTATATAAGAAGAATACTCTTTCCATGTATTTGCAGTAAGGAAAAATAGCTGGCAGGTAAAATTATATTTTAAATAATATTTCATCTATTCTGTTCCAAATGGGTTTGGTTTATACATTTACGCTTCTGCTCGTTGTATCAACAGTGAGCCAGGCGTTTTTCCAATCGCAACGATATCCTCATACTCATAATCAACAAGCTTTAAACGGTTTATACAATCAACGAATACAATCAATTCAAGAATATCGTCGTCCATTAGAAATCAAACCAGTATATAGTGTTGATATTGCCAAATATTTGGATAAAATCGGTATTAATCATCGAGGTCAAGTAGCAACATTACAAGATGGTCAAAAGTTTCTCGTTCATAAAGGACCTGACTTTGGTCACAATTCTCAGACAGTTGTTGTTGACACACAACGTACACGTATGTCAAGCCAATGGAAACCACATGGTTCTCCCGTGAATGCTGGATCTCAATCAGTAGGATTAGGTGATTTAGTAAAAGCGGGTGGCAAAGATTATAGTTATTTCCCTAACAACTGTATTCGTGGTTGTAACCAAATGAAAGAACGATTTCAAAATGGAAAATAAACGAACTATTTATGTTTTTTTCCTTTCTATAATTAACAAACAAAAAAACAAACACGATTTAAAATTCAGCTTGAATGATATTTAATTAGGGAGTATAAATTAATGAGAAGGATCGATTATTTTATCATTGTCATTGGTGTCACAATGGATTTTGTTTTATTTTTGCGTATAATGATAGAATGATGGAAAAGACGATAGATTAATTCACATAACTCAATGACACTTAAAACACTCAATCCAATCCATCGAAATAAAAATATGAATAATTTTAATTTTTCTACATTTACAATCCTTTTTGTTCGCTAATGGCAGAAAAAGTATCAATAAATGTTAATTTAGTTTCTTGATTATATTCGATAGTAATATTTACTACCACACGATATTTGGACTTTCATATAATTTTGATCAAAATAATACTCAAAACGTTGTGCAATATCACTCGGCAGTAAAACACTGATGTTCGATGAATTATTCAAGATTAATGCTCGCTAATAAGACACTGTTCCTGATGTTTTCCAATCAGATATAAAATAATTTCCCATCGCTGGTGATATTGATAATGTAAATACTTTCGAACAATCGATTCTATTATAATTAAATTGCGGTAAAATATCACTAAACTCAAAAGCAATTAATAACAATTCATCTGCTTGACTTCGACTAAATAAATTAACAATTAATGGAATGTATAATGAATTGAGAACAGGTTTACTAAATGTTGCATTTGGCGAATTTAAACGATAGAAATATGAAGCCAATGGTTGATTTATTTTATCATAACGATAAGGATTTCCAATACAAACAGTTACAACAGAAGATAACATATGACGATCGAGCCGAATTTCAAATTTTGTTAGTGTTGGATATGCATAGTATTTGTAAAATTGAGGATATAATAAAATAAGACATGCTATGAAATGTGATTGTAAATGAACATATCCAAAAAAAATTGATTGAATTTCGAATAAGTACGCCGACACTTCGTAATCCGTGTGTTGATGTTGCAATTAAATAATGAATAACAATTGATCGACGACGTTGTTCAACAAAATGTTTCAGGCGAGCTGAACTAACAATCTTATCTATTGGTTGCATTTAAAAAAAACGGATATTTGAATTTTTTTTCAAATTCTTAAAACAAACTATTCAAAGGACGCCATCAAAGATATGCTTTATTTACTTTTACTTTCTTAAAAAGAAAAAAAATTCTTTTTTTTTTGCAAAATTATATGGACTAGATTTCATGTCTAATTAACGGAAAAAACAGTTACTTAAAAAAAAAAACTTCTATTCCCTAGACTTTCACCAATCTAAAATCTGTAAGGTCAAGAAAAATATTTCGATATTTTGTACTTCCGTTTTGTCTATCATAACGATCACAGCACATATAAAGGTAATTCGTGTAGAACGACATTTTCTATGACTACTATAAATGATAGATCGAATAGCGTTATAATCAATAGTTTATTTGATTGTTGTTTCAATTTCGTCTAATGGCAGAAACTTTTCTCAATTGTATTGGCTATATTTTTAATATAAGAGGTAAAGATATCAAATATAGTTGTTTATAACAATGTTTTTTTTTATTATTTTATATAGAACATATAATGGATTATTTGAAAAATATATATCCAAGGAAAAAACGAATGCCTGCAAATGAATTTACTCGATGGGGAATATTTATTTTGATATTAGAATGTATCGGTACAATCTACGATCTATCAATGACAATACCGATTTATATATTAGGCTATTTTTTTAATTTGAATCCTTTCTCATGTCTATCAATTTCTATGGCTTCAATTAGTATTGGAATTTCTATTGGAATTGGAGTAGGAGTTGGTGCTGGTGTTGGATTAAATTGTGATAAAGCTGCTGGAGTTTCGTTCAATACTACAAATAGTACTAATAGTATAATCGAATTCTCGACTGTTTCAATTGGATAATCTTATGATTGATAATTTGACTAATTAAGAATTTTTTTAGATTTAAACACGTAATTTATTTCGAAAAATATCGATTAAATACAATTCTAAATTTCATGCTAGTTGAAATAGTTTTAATTATTTCGAAAACATCCAATACCTGTTCCAAGTCCAACACCAACTGCAATACTTGTGACAGATATTGTCATAGTTATACCAAGACAGAAGCAACACGACAGGTTTAGAATATTGCCTTGTATTATATTTCGAATAACTTCAACGAAGTCTTCTATTGTTCCTAATTTATCTGAGAATTCATCGGCATATTTTTTCTTATCCTCGATCCATTGAAGAAATCGTTGAAAAGTTGACGATGAACGAACCGTTTTGTCTAATTCCATTGTATTCATAATTTTTCCTTGCATGTGTTGAAATAAGATGCCTACAGAATACTAAACAATACGATTTATATTTATCTAATAAAGGTAAGCCAAAAAGGAAATAATAAAGAAAATCATAAAAGGATTAACGCATGGCCATGATTTCAACGCTCTCTTTCATCATCACGTACGCCTTAGTCATTATTTTACCTTCTGAATCATTGAATCACCGTAACGATTGCACTTGGGAAATAAACAAAGAAACCCTTCATACAAAAACAAGGCTTTCACCAACTAATATCAATGAAAGGACTCTGTCGAATAAGACGGTATATCCCAGATTGAGAAGGTATCTATGCCATCTTCTGGAGCTCTTCAAGGTGCGTCGAATAGTCTATAATAAGTTTAATCTATGAAGTACTTACGGGGATTTATGATCGATTTACTGTCGTACGAAAAAAAAGTGATAAATATCTGATTAGTAGGCTTCCTATAAAATTTTCAAAAAATGTGATAAAACAGTTTTTTGTATGGTTGTGTAGGGCTTTCGACGGGTTACCATATTCTATATTCAACACTTCTAATCATATTGTAGTAGTAAGAAGGACGAAGAAGACAATTTCCAATAAGTTCCATCTTTTTTTTTTTGTATTAAAAGCGATAACCATGGATTCAGTGTGATGAATGATGTCTATCTCAGGAAAAGCGTCTACTCATCAAACTTTGTCAGAAACTACCCCTTCGATAGGGCTACAAAACGCACTATTTGAAAGTTCTTCAACGGTTTTACTTTTGCCGTAAATAGCTCTGCATTAACAACTATTACAACACTTTTTGACCTATCGTTTGCAATTCTTTATAAGACTTTCATCTTTTACTCCCTATTATTGTTTCAATTATAGTTGTTTTGCATAGACCATTTTTTAATGATCCAGTATCATGGAAGAAATCATGACACTCGTCCCAAGTAATTTCGAAACGTCTCAAGGACATATGAAGTATATAATACGCTGAGGTATTTTAATGGGCATTGATCTCTACATAACTCTATTGAATTGTATTAATGAATAAAATCTAATTTATCCTATGAATGAGAGATATTTATGAAAATAGCAGGAATAAATATTTCTATGAGTAATCGACATATCATAAATGTTCTTTTAAAAAGAAAAGACAATAATTTTATTGAATTAAGTTTTACAAAGTTTGATTAATAAAAGAAAAAGAAAATAATTTTCAAATAAAACTAATTCATTAAAAAAGCTTTGTCCAAATGAAAAAGAAATTCCAAATTCTTTTAAAAATTGATGGATAATCGTAATCCCAACAATTAACTTTTGGATTATAAAAGTCACTAATTTTAATTAATTTTGTTGTTGCTGTATTCCAATTAAAATTCTTCAAAGTTATATTTTTTATTGAAAATAAGTAACGAATTAATTCAAGTAAATATTTACTTTCTTGATTTACTTTTTCCATTTCATATAAACGCTGATAATGACCAAGAAAACAAAGTGTCGAATGTATATCATATAATATCGTAGGCATATAATCACTCCCAACATCATATAATTGTGTCCATTGAAGATATTTCATGTATTCGGAATCATTTTGATTTAATCGATGAAGTTCTTCAGCAAGT
Organism: Adineta ricciae; assembly: GCA_905250025.1. NCBI lineage: Eukaryota > Metazoa > Rotifera > Eurotatoria > Adinetida > Adinetidae > Adineta > Adineta ricciae. The sequence goes on along the minus strand of CAJNOJ010000383.1, from coordinate 27,780 downwards.
TGTTCAACAGATTGATAATCATCAACATGAATATATGAATAAGGTACTGCAATACGTTTATACTGTTCTCTTGAAGCCCCTAAAACAATTGGAACAGCATGTTGATTAAGTCCATTGATCCAATATTTTTCAGTAATATAAGTGTCACATTTCGAATTTTCAAATGATAAATAGAAACGATATTTTGTTAAAATATCTAAAGTACAATTCGGTATTCCTTTTCGACATCTTTCTGATAAACGACGTGAATTAAACAATGATGAACAAAAACCAAATATATCAATTTGAATACCTTTTTGTGATCGTAATTTTGAAACATATTCTTCTCGATTTGAATGAGTGTTGCAATTGGATACAAACCATGCGATATAAACAATATTTCGATTTTTCATTTGAAAATTTCTTGGCTTTAAATATGGTTGAAGATAAAGTATTAGATCATTTGATAAAGGTGTATTGCAAGTATATGGACAAGTATTTGCATGATAATCTTGTCGAAGATTAATTTCTTTGCTTAAAACATTTGCAAGTGTTTTCATATAGAATGAATTCGTTTTTTCAACGAAATCTTTTTTAAGAATAAATTGAGAAAAATTTGTACGAGGATATGTTTTATTGAATTTCTTCTCAAGAAAATTTATTATTTCAGGTTTAATTCGATATCCCTAAAAAAACATAAAACAGAACATTTTCATTCGAGAAAAATTCATAGAAAAGAATATTGAATAGAAAGCATAAAAACTAGATAATCTAATACTAAATGTACTTGAGACAAAGTCGTACTGTATCTCTAATTCAATCGGATAGATGTGTGAAATTCATTAAAAGAAGATTGATCAAGATCAAAATGTCAGAGTAAAAGTTTAATGGAAAAAGATTTGTCAATGCAACATGACAGGTGATATCATTTGAAATGAAATGAACAATCGTTCATTATCTTTTTTCTGATTGCAGCATTGAATATTCCTTGTCTTATTATTTTATCTTTTACATTTCTATGAATCTTGTTATGAACTGCCTAATATGTCATTGTTTATTCTTCTCTGTATAAAATTCTATTATTTCAACATTTGATCGCATGACACTCGATATGAAACACTCTTCTTTCTTTTTATTATTATATCATTAGATTTAGATTTTTCTCGACATTACTGTTTTTCTTCACTTTTTCTCATTTCATATTATTTCTTCGTTTGAAACAATGCTATACTTAAAAATAAAAAGATACGTACGTTATATTGAATATGAATATCTGATTCAGGCTTTAATGTTGCTGTTAAATTAAACCAATCATCAAGATCTGTAATATCATTTAATTGAACTGTTTCATAAGATTTTCTCGGAGATTCTTCAGTATGTAATAACCAGAATTGGGATTGATATTTTTTTCTATAAGATTCATTTGAACTTGGTAAAGTTGGTAAATGAACTAAATCAATTAAACTAACAAAAACTGCATTAGCATATGGATATTCTTCCGGATCAAGTAAAGCACAAATATTTTCTAAGTTGTTGTTAAAAATTTTTGATTTTGAATCAGTTCGTTTCCCATATGTTGTTGTATAATGCGAAATAAAAATTTTCTTAAACGGATCTTTCCTTTCAGATTGAATACGAACTTTAGGAATGAATGGTTGAAAAATATTTATTATTGAATAATAACATATGAAAAGAAGCGATGAACTTAAACAAATAAAATATAACAAAATTTTTCGACGAGATTTATTCTTATTAATGAACATATTTCATGAGATTAATCGATGAATTTATTTTGGAATTTTGAGGAATATTTAACATAGAAAGGTATTCACTTTAAATGTTACAATTTACTTGGACGTTTTCTTGCGAGAAGAAAAGAAGAAATTCTTTGTAAATTTTACCTCTCTTCAGCGTCACTTTTCTTTTGATTTTACCGATAGTTATAGTTACGGTCGCATTCTTTTCACTCGATTTGTTTTCTTTTTCAATCATGAATACGCCGAACGATTGAGAAAAAAAATATGAAGCCATTGCGAAGGTACATATTCAACGTATTTCTTTTAGTGTCGAATAAAACATAAAAAATGATTCATTTTAACACAGTTACGTAAGTTTAGTCAAAGTATTAATCAGCAATGAATGAAAAAACTCATGCCGTTCTTCTCGCAGTCATAAACAGAACAAAACCAATTCTTTCTATCATTTATGCTATATTCTTAAGAAAGATTGCATGAGAGAAAAATCGACATATTCATAAATTCTTTCGAGAAGATCTTGAATTGATACATCGTATTTCAAGAAATAAACATAAATGAGTAGATTACCCCAAAATCTGCTATGATCATCACAAGAAAATTTTGCGATAAATACCACGGTTTTCCGTGGTGTAGGAACACGTTAATTATGACGGCTTTGTAACGTCGCTAGAAACTGGGACTGCATCTGAACCACTTAATTTTGCGGCCATTCATATTGCGATTTGAAGGTCGTAGGAAGTGAACCCAACACGTCATCACAAGAAATGGGACTCAGCTCAAATAGAGAAAAAGTGAACTAATTAAACTGCAAATTTTTAGAATAGCATAGTACAAATGCTTTATTCTTATTGATAAACATTTTCTAGAACATCGTAAGTTGGTTACCTAAAGATTTCTTGTTCTTAAAACACAACAAAAGTACTTAAAACTCCTAAGTACCATCCCAATAACAGAACAATTGTGTTCTGCTTTCGGAATGATACTTTCGCATTACACTTGATCTTAGTTATATTAAATCAGAGATATTGATGCAAAACGTTTGTTTGATGCATTATTAAAGAACAAAATAATTCTCATTTTATATCTTCCTCGTTTACGTATTTATTCAGCCTCTTATTTGTACTCGGCCATTAGCCACACTTCATCTTGGAAGAGAGATTGGAGATATTCGAGCGCGATGTCTTGCTATTGTCTTACAGAATAACTCTAATTCTTATCTTCTAATTTAACTCTTTCACGTATACTTTTTGCTCTTCATATAGACACCAACCACATTGAATCTTCAAAGTAATACATTTGAAATAGATGGAGCACAAGATCGTGTTAATACTTCACAAAATAATTCAATAAATCATATTCCATTTTTATCTGTATTATACATTGAATTTCTTTATTGTTTCCAGGTCGATCATTTCAACTGCCGGAACTAGAAAGAGATACCGAGACAGGAAACATCGGAAATCACTACAAACCAGCACATACCGTATCAGAAAACGCCTGGATAGCGACAGAATTTTACCCGTTCCTTGACGCAGGATTCCAGACGGACCAGGTCCTAGTGTGTTCCAGCAAATCTCGTCAGCTAGAACCGTAAAAACTTCTTCACTTTCTGTCAGTCGATTTGGTCGGAACCATATTCGATTGGCCCTCGCGTGGCCCATCAACTTCTAAGTCCCAAATCCTACTTACCCCACAACTTTCGACAACCGAAATTTACACAATACGTCGACCAACAGTTCCGTTACAATCCAACTTTCTTAATATTTCGGTGGGCGATATCAAAAGCGCACAAACAAAACATCGGTTCCGCTCACTATACAGTGAGTTCCGACAAACCCATATCAGTCTTCTGCAAATTCACTCATCGAAAAAGTACTTTAGAGGACTTTGAATCAAACCTCATATCTGGCTAAGCTATTTCTCTGGATTATTTTTAATTGTCTAATGTAGTTTGTATCCTTTGGTTGTCCAAAAATTTCAATGATGGCTTTGTTTGTTGTCGGGAGACGTGAATTGTTTTTGTGGACGAGGAAAGTATCGTATGTTGTATACCGAAAAAGTCGTTTGGATTGACGTATTTGATTTTGCTTTAGTCATTCGCGCTATATTGATATGTTACATTGGTCTTGGAGTGGTTGTGTGTCTTTGATTGGTGATGCTATCTGTGTTTCTTTTCGTGTTCTTCTAATTTACGAGAAATTTATTATCTTCATGAGGCACTTTTTTTCGAAGGGAAGCTTGCTGATGTAAGTATGTTTTTCGAAAAACAGACGGATATGTTGGGTTGTGGAGAGCGATAAGTACTTCTGTCTGGGAGTAACAGTGAGTAAGCGAAGAATGGTCGATTCTTTCCTTTTGGTTATTCTGGTCGTCGAAATGACGATATTTAGGAGGCTTACGTAATTTCAGGATTTTAATGTTAGCTTTCTGAAAAACGCAGCCTTTTTTAGGTCACTGGTTTCTGGCAAACAGTGTTTTCACCAATCTCCAAGAGAAAATGTAAAAGAATACAGTAGGGTGCAAAAAAAATTGCCGATAAAGTTTCACAAATCTTTGCCATTTATTACTAATAACAGAAATCTATTTTTTCATAAAAAGTTTAGTTGCGTACTATGCTACAAAACTACAAAACTTAATAATCAATTCTTTTTCCCTTTGAATCAATAATCGCTAAACATCTTGATTTCATCGACTGTACTAAATTATTTACAATTTTCAAATCGATATTTTCCCATTCTTCGTGTAAAAACTGGTCCAATTCGTTGATATTTGATGGTCTTCGTTTCTCCACACGTCGTTTAAGTATAGACCAAAGATTTTCGATTGGGTTAAGATCAGGACTATTGCTTGGCCAGTCGATTATTTCAGGCACTTGTTCTTTCAAAAATTGTTTCGCTATTCGACTGGTATGCTTTGGGTCGTTATCTTGCTGATATCGCCACCGACGTCCAAATTGTTTTCTTGCGTTACCAATGAGATGATTTTGAAGTATTTCAACGTAAAGACGACCGTTCATTATTGTTCGAAAAGAATAGCATTGCAACAAACCTTTGATACTAAAAGCACCCCACACCATAATTTTCTGTCTATTCTTCGGAATTGGTTTTGTTTCTTTGTTAGCATATTTCGACCAACGGCGGATGGTATTTCTGAATAATTGATAAGATGTTTCATCAGAGAATACTGTTCGATTCCAATCATCATCCTTGTGTGCCAAAGCCCATTGAACACGTCTTTCTTTTTGTTCATTTGTTAACATTGGAGTTCCTCGAGGTAAAACGTTTTTATAACCTAATCGACGTAGCTGACGACGCACGGTCCATCGAGAAACATTCAAATCTTTCTTTGTGTGAAGTTTTGCGACTATTTCCTTCGATATAATTTCACTATTTCTTCGAATCCACTGGCCAAGTACAACATTATCTTCATTTGAGATTTTTCGACGTCGACCGTTGCCTCGTCGGTGTTCCACGCCGCCTTGCTTCCGAATCTTGACTAAATTATACTGAATAGTACGGACAGGAATGTGTGTTTGTCGAGCAATTTCAGCAGCGCAACAATAGCCCATATTGAAATAATGTAATATCACTGATCGATGCGTCGACAAGTGTCTGTTCGTAACTTTCGAGGTCATTTTTATTGAACTGATAGAAATTTCGAAAATGATGTTATACGTTATCATATATATAGTGTCTACCCTACATGTTCAATATAGTTCGAGAACAATTATCTTGTAAGAAGGAAGAAAAAAAATCGTTGAAAGTTCATGCACGTGTCGGCAATTTTTTTTGCACCCTACTGTAAATCAAGGGAAGAAGACTGGTGTTTCGTTGAAGAAATGTTTTGTGGTTCGAGATATAGCGACGTCACTATTGTTAATCATTGATCATTATAGTATTTCGGTTAGAAAACGAGCGAAATTCGTTGTGGGATTAGAGATTACTTACCACACTGCACAACGTGATCGTGGACGTGGTGTTCTCCCGTTTGCTGGTAAGATTTTCTTGCTTGAAGCATTTGGATCCGGTTTCTTTTTTTTTGTATTGGTATGTTGGAGGTTCAGCAGAAGAATGTCGGACACCTATGATTTGGTTCGATTGTGAATCACTTCTTGACGAATTTGACAATGCTGCAGAAACGATGAAAACCCCATATGTATCCAGAATTACTATCGAGCAGGATCTGCGAACAGAAGAGGGGATATGGATCACACAACTTAACTAACATTGAAAGACACAAACGTAGATGAATGTGAACCAATGCTGCCAAGAATCAAAGTTTGTGACCAATCAAACGAAGAAGAGAATGCCGATAGAAATGGTGCAGTCAATGAAAATGTTAACACTTTCGGTGATAATAATGGAAAGAAAACCGAGCACATTGATCGCTTTATGAGTAGCGTGCGCGCATCATTATTATATATATATTTACACCCTCACACACACCTACCCTCAAGAATTATTCGAAAATATAGTACTGATATCTATTTACTTTTTAAAACATATTTCACTCAATGTACTGTATTAGGTTTACCTATCAAATTTATCCACATTATTTTAGGAATATCTTCGGTACTAACGATTCGATTTACATCGTTCGTTCTTTCTGTATTTGCACGATCGAATTGTTAGTTAATAAATTGAACTGCTGATGATCATTGTCTCATCGTTATTTTACCTAATTTATTTACTTTTGAAGACGTTCGCTTTGCAATATGATTGACTATTATTAGTTGAATTATTCTTCTTGTAACGCGTATTCATGAAATTTTATACAATCATGAATTATTATTCCACAGGTTTATCGGTTTATAACAGATATCGACTTTCCTTCAATGTATTCCACCATTTTTTTATTCAAACAATCAGTATTCGAGTACGAACAACTAGTCGACTGTAACGATAATGATATCGTTCATCTCTTTCTGTTCTTTATTCTCTCACCTCTGTATCATACTATCTCCGGGTCATATCTCTCTTTTCTCTTCTCTATATAAGCACATGTCTTATTGTGAAAGAGATACATTCTGGTCATGTAGAGTAGTCAATAAACATCTATACCGTGAGATGCGGTCAGCTACTCAACCAGTTTGTCATTACATCGACCAACAAATTTTTTATTACGTATTAAAAATACAACTTGAAAAGCGACAGTATTTGTATATTACACCTCTATTGATAATTGTTTTTTTATTTTACCTCAAGCTATTGATACATTCATTTTTACTTGTACAAACGTCAATGACATGTACTTCATTTTATGTGCTTATCTGTTATTGTATGTTTCACAGATGCTTCGCTTCATTTTACATATCTGGCCATCGAAAAAAGTATAGAAAATCATTTACTGAAATATTAGTTTAAACTGTATTTGAACTGTCTGAATTATTTCTCTTGCTTTGCATGTTGCTTGCTTCGGTAGTAAAAAGTGGGATAGAGGTATACGATTGTCTCACTATTTATTAGACAATAGAGAGTACATTAAAGTTACTCGAGCTAATAATCTAAATACAAAAATGAAAAGCGTCTTTCAATAATCTTCGTAATGTCAAACTAGATGAAGATTTTTCCATTCAAAACCTGAAAAGTTCATTGAATTAAAAAGAACAATTTAAAATACAGAAAAAAAACAAACGCAACATTGCCTTTTTATACTAACTTTTATTCAAAATCTTTGGATTTTTCATTTGAACTCATTTAAAATCTTACTTACCAAATCCAAAACTTGTCGTTGTTGCACGCCTAACTTTGATATCGAAGTTTATCAAACGAAGAAATTCTTCTTTCGAGTGTCATTTCTGTCAGAGAAGTATTTTGCGCCATCTGCGATTATTTTTAGCTAGAAGAAGAGGGCCAATCAAAAGATTTTCGGTTCTTTTTTTTATCTATGACCTACATTTTTTTATCAATAAAGAGAAAAACAAGTCATTTGTAGGACTTTAATGGTTACTTTATAGTTTTTACATATATACGACAACAAAAATACAAATTTTAAAAAAATCAGATTTAAAATGACTTGTTACATTGATGCATCTATTCCGTCAGGAAATGGTCGTCGAATTACACTACTCGGTACGGATTTGGTCTTTGCAAGCATTGATAATGTTTTTGTTTATCCAACTCTTAATGTCGATCGATTACGAAATGCTCTTAGCAAAACGCTTTCTATATGGCCGATTCTAACTGGTCGTATTATTGTCAATTGTGACGAATACATGATTGAATGTTCTGATAATTCTATTCCATTTAATTACACCGAAAATAATGAACTAGAATGTTGGCCAGATTTACCTGTTGTTGTTGATGATAAAACAATACTTGAACCATTTATTGATTCCGTTCAATATAAAATTGAAGTTGAACCACTTCTTCGATTTAAGGTTACTTATTTACTTCGTAGTAAGGAATATATTGTTGGTACAAGTACTTCACACTTAGTTGGTGACGCCTATTCAAATATCCGTTTTCTAAATGATCTTTCTCAAATTTATCAACATCTTGAACCTTTACCACCTCGTCCTATTTTTCAACGGTGTTTACTCAACAAAGAAAAATTGGACCTTTCTTTTCCGCTTATTAAGGAAATATCAGAAAAAGCTGAAAAGATTGAATCATTTTTTGGGCGTTTTATCAAAGGAAAATCCGAAACTGAACAAATCAATCTATCTTTTTCTTCTGAACAACTTATTAGATTACAGAGTATTGGTAAATGTGATGATGAAGAAGTGACGATTCATGATACACTATGTGCTTATATTATTATTACTTTAAATAAATATTTTTTTCTTACGACGGATGAACATATCCAACGTGCTCGTATGATTATTAATTATCGTGGTATTTGTGATTCATTAGTGACACAGGAACATGTCGGAAATTACATTATTTCAATACCATCTTCTCAGTTTACAGATTCACTTTCTTTACCTTCTACTGCGAAAATAATTCGACAAGCAATTAAAACGATTCGTAATGAGGATTTTCTCGAAAAATGGCTTGTTTCAGCTGATGTGTTAACAAGACAACTTATCAAAGATGGTCGTGTCAATTATATATTAGATCAGAATGAAGTTATTTTTAATTCAAATTTTAAATATGATTGGGCAAATGAAGTTAATTTGGGTATGATCAATCAATGTCGATTCCATACAGCAATATCATTTAAATTTTATTTTCGAATATTTCAATTGAATCCTATTAAGGGAAAAGATGGACGTTGGACAAAAGATAATGGAGGTGCACAAGTAGCTGTTAGAATTCCAAAAGGAGAACGGAAAGATAAATTTTTAGAAGCATGGACAAAAGATATTCAAGAGAATTTTGCTAATGTTACTCCTTTGGAAGCGACTGGTTCCCGAAGACAGCATGGTAGTTCTTGATGTTTCAAAACGCATAAATTCCTATGTGGCATTGGTTTCTGTTAAGGCATCTAAGAGACTTTTTTGTATAATTTGACTTACAGTCAAGTTATTTTATTCGGAAACTCAATATTGAACAATAAATATAACAAAACTAACTTTCAAGGAAAAAACTCTAGAAGCGAGAATTCTTGTCAGCAACGTTACTTTCTCTATAAGAACATGTTACAAAATATTCTGCATACGTTTTCTATTTTGTTTTCGCCTGCGGTAGTATGATGTCATAGACATGTGGATGGCATTTATCATTTCTTTCTTACTTCTTATGAGAACGCACGAATATGCACACATTATCTTACCTGTATTTCCAGATACAGTTTTTTTCTGTTTTGTTTCTCTTATACGGTCATACATCATCCTCTTTCTATTTTATGAACTAGTTAAAATGAAATGAAGTTCGTATCATTACCCAGGTCGAACAATCCCATACTCGGATCCGAAACATGGATTTCCTGGATTTTCTAAGGATCATCATAGAACATAACTAAAAAGATCGCTCATAAAATTTGCAACAACCGACGGGATTTTTGTAGTCGGATTCCAATGCAATTCCGTTTCCAGGAATCCGGTCAGATCCGATCGGATCCAGCATCGGATTTGTTGACCTGGGAAGTAGCAGTATGTATGAGAAAGAGAAGTATTTAAAATAGTTGAAAGGTTTCAGAATATCCGTCAGTAGATGTTCGACGACATTTAATTTTTCCAATATCTAGCGGATCAAATTGATGTTTGCTTTGAATACCGTCAATCCAATGAGTTTTCGCTAAATGTTACCATCGTTTTTCTAGAGTTCTTTTGAAAACTGAATCAACATCAGATGCGTGTATGAAAAAGACTTCAATTGGTCGATTAGACTCAAGATCGCCTTTTTATCACTTGGTGGTCATTGGCTTGTTCAGTAAACTTGAAAAATTCCTCTGCTGAAAGAAATGACTGTTCAGCTGTACTTTTCGGCAGGTGGCGTGTTGCTGTAGACTTCACAGTCGCGCCAATACCGTCCACAGGACCTTTGCCGTGAGAGGCACTGAAAAATGTCCAACTTGCTGGCAAACCGAAATCTCGTTCATGATAAGTAAGGTTTAACATATTCTTGGCGTTTTTAAAGTGTGCTGCAGCTCCATCACTGAGGTAATTTCTACGGAAAAAAGTAAAGAAAGGAATAGAATATTTTCGTACAGGGAATAGCATGTTATGATGATGAGGTAGATATATGTAGGTCGTTATTTTTGTTGGCATCCGTGAGCAGAAAAGAATAGTTATTGAAATTGAATCTTAGAATTCATCAAAAGTAGAATAATACATTGAAACAGCTATGTAAGCCAAATGAGAAGAAAAACCAAGTAGCGCTCGCCGTGCCGACCCACTTAACCTTCGACTGTCGAAGACAGATATTTTTTTCGTGTCCCAATTGTGAGACAAATTGATCTAACAATTTCATACACGTAGAAACAATTGATATGTTTTGCGCAAATATACGTATATGAAAAAACAAATGCTTATCAAGATTTGGATCAAATGGATCCACTTGAAAATTTAGTTGAAAGAACGAATAATTTTCTTTATGGTTTATGGTATAATAAACATATAAAAGAAAACTATTATGAAAGATTAAGAGTAAAGAACAAAGATGATGAAGAAGCAGAATTAGTTCATCTTTATTTTTTACCTTAATCACATAAACCAAATACATCATTAAGACCTATCATGTCAGGTTGGAAATCGCCAACCATACGCATATCAAAATGGTTAGATAGTCTTTTAAGACCACTTTTTGATAGATTAGCAAGTGATACGACAGTATCAAATAGATTGGAATTATTAAAACATATTGAAAGATGGTCAGATGGTTACATGACAACAACCACATCATTCATTACAATGGATGTAACTGATCTTTGTACGATGATACTACAAGAAGGAGGAGTTACAGCCATTAAACGTCTAATAGAAACTAGTAGATTAGAACAAATCGATGGTGTTAAAAAAGAAATTATTCTTGCTCTTACCAGATTTGTTATGAATAATAACTATTTCTATTTGGATGGGTCATATTATAAACAGATAAAACGTGGAGCAATGGGCTCCCCTTTGACATTAGCAGTAGCTAATGCATATATGTATTTTGTCGAAAGACCCATAGCTAAATGGGCCAAGAGAACATGTTCATTATATTTTCGGTATATTAATGATTTGTTCATAATGACAAATGTATATAGAGATACATTAAATGTTCGGGTACAATTCTGGAATAGACTGGATAATAATATTGAATTATCAGAATCTATTGGATTTACCGCCCAGTATCTAGACGTAAAACTTGAAAATAGAGGAGGAAAATTGATATCCGATGTGTTTCATAAATCTTCGCATGGACCGTATTTTCTCCCTTTTACAAGTATACATGCACGGCACATAAAAAGAAGTATTTCTTTTTATATCTCTTATACGTGCAATAAGGTATTGTTCAGATTATGATGCATTTAAACGTGAAGAAACTCATATTTGTGTATCATTATTACTGAATAAATATCCTTTACATTTTATATAAAAGCAATTTGAAAGAGTCTTCAAGACATTTCAATGTTCAACTCCTACATCGAAAAATTTCTTGAATATAAGAAAGATTTTTCTTGATAATGAAGGTAAAAAACAACAAAGAAGGCTAGAATTAATTTCGAAAATACTTTCGTGTGCCATTTTACATTTTGTAAAGGTATGGAGAACTTTTCGACCCAATTCAATCAAATCTGGGAAAATTGCTTTTCAGACACAGCCGTTTGTAACATAAGATCGATCGTAGGCACTAAGAAACTACATGATCCTCAAGATTATCTAGTTAAAAAGAAGCCAGACCGTTCACTATTAAAAATTACGAATTAATCTTCATAAATTAATTTGTATAAATTAATCTCTTCGTTTTTGTGGTTCATAAAATGAACCGAGACGTAATTAATAATACTCATTTTTGTTATGAGTATCACACATCAACATCAACAGCACTAATAACTTCAAACAAAATACAAGATCCCTGGGCTCTTCCAGCGCGGAATCCTTATCATACATGTACCTGTATCTTTGTTATTTTGTTAGTTTTTTGTATTTTTCTGATGAAGTCAGATTATAATCTGACAGAAACCGGTCAGTAAATTACACAAAAACAAAAAACAACATCTTTTCTTCCTTATTATCATCTTCTTCTTCTCATCATTATCATTATTATTATTATTATCATCATTAAAATTAATTAATTAATTCCTTTTAGTTTTAATTAATTTTTTGAGTGAGTATCTTCTTCTTCTTCTTTCTTTTGAGAACAAGAATTTTAAGTTAGTTTTATCAGTGAGAAATTAGCTTCTACTCTTTCTTCCTTTTTATTTCGAAAAGCACTTCAAGTATTCAATATCAGAACAAGGCTACGGGGTAGGTGCAAAATAGTTGAATACTTGAATTCAAGTTTCAAGTTTCACCATACTGGAACGGTCCCGAACTGAAAAATCATGAAAGGGAAATGCGCTATTTTTTACCTTTGCCTGGCTCATATCTCTGTTAAACGACGACCGATCGGGCGGAAAATTTCACCACAGCCTGCTCACATCAGCTTCAACACACACTCCACATTTCAGTCAATTTCAACATCCTTAAGGCCGAAATCAACTTTTGAATTGGGCGGGAGGCGTGGCTTTGAAACGCGTATCATTTTCTCACACGCTATAAACCGCGTTTTTTACACATGAAAAAATGCAGGTAACGCACGGAGGTATTTTTTCTGGCATTCGACAAGATCTGAATCAATACCAACTAAGATGTGCAGCGTTTTAGTATAACCTACTGCTTGGTATCACAGAATATGTATCGAAGTTGAAGTATCGTTTTCATAGAATAAATTTCAAGCAAAATTTAAATTATAAAATACACTTGATTGAGAAACACAACGACAAGTGATTGGATATACAAAACACAACTAACGATAGTGACAGAACGAAAGAACCCAGTATTGTGTACATTTTCGAATTCATTATAACGGGTGGGCCATAAAGAATGGCCGTTGCAGTATTTTGCATTTTTCTCACCTATAATTCGAGTTAGAAAATATAATTTTTTTATAGAAGAATTCCTCGTGAAATTCTCTACAAAACCATAATTAATCTTACATTTATAGAATGCAAGAAAAGACCGTTAAATTAAAAATACTGCGAACATAAAATGTACCTCACTTTCAAAGCTAATAACTGTTTTACAACTGATCGACTATTTTGTCATGCGTTCTTTCAATAATAAATTACATGAAAAGATGCGGCGTAAAAAGTTCTACAAGATTCACCATTAGTTTTAGTCTATGCCTGCACTTTTTACTTTTTAAAAAGGATTTACAACTATTTTTCTAGTTTACCAAAGATCTCTTCGTATACATTTTTGAAATTCGTTATTCTAATTTCATCTTTATTCTACCTGATGTCTTATAAAACAGTAAATATACAGAAACCGCCAGATGAGTCTTGAAAAGCTTTACAATTTGCATAACAAGTCACTCTATGCTGATACATCAATTGCTTTTAAATTGCGCAATGGCCTGCTTGACGAAAACATGATCATTCTTGAAAACTCGAAAAATAACTGCGCACCATTTGGGAAATAGAAAGCATGTATACAAACTAAATTTAATAATTAATGCATCTGATAGAGCTTTTCACGCTGCTTTGTATGCTATAGTTCTATGGAGAATATATACGTTCGACGATTCAAAAGAACATGTATAAAATTAGTCACCCACATGACGTTTTCTCCTTTTGAAAGTGAGGTACATTTTATGTTCGCAGTATTTTTAATTTAACGATTTTTTCTTACATCCTATAAATGTAAGATTAATTACGATTTTATAGAGAACTTCACGAGGAATCTTTCTATAACAAAACAATGTTTTCTAACTTGAATTATAGGTGAGAAAAATGCAAAATATTGCGAGGACCATTCTTCATAGCCCACCCGTCATGATTGCTTTCGACAAAGAAATAAGCAGTGACACAGAGACAGGTATTAATCTTCCAGTAATCTTCGATACTCAGAAACATAGCAGTAAAAGTAATCAATCATAAGGAATTATTTTGCATTTGTAGCTATGCTGAAAATTGAGTTGCTGACTGCTGCTTACATAATGTCCCGAGAGATGAGCCACATGCTTGCATTTGTGTGTTACCCTGCTGCTCGGTACGCTACCAATTCGGAGCCGGCGGAGCATCGCGCACTTCGACTGGCTCCAACTCCACATTTACAAGCGCCCAATATCGCCCACTCCGCCTAGTGCATAAGAAAAAAGGTTTCTACCATGAATACCTACAGAATATCAACAACCGCCTTTTGATATAAGACGAGTGGTGTGTGCACACGATTTTCATCTGTATTTTTTTCTCAAAACATCAACTACCGAGCTCATTTTGCATGTTAGTTATCGCTGACACCCAATCGCTCTCTTATAATGCAGACAGTTGTCTTTGCAAGTTCTGTCTAACGCCCACAGAAATATTCGCTTCAATTGTTTGACATTGACAAATTTTGTGAAAAGTTCTCACAATATAGAGGTTCATTTTTAATAATTCGTGAAAGGGAAAACTAATTGTCACGCGTTTATGAAAATCCCTTCATTTTTCTTAAGAGACATGTGCATAGTGCTCAATACTTGCATAATCTAACTCAGCTCGTTGATGTTATTCAGTTTAGTAAACAGCAATTGACACGGCGAGCTAACGATCACCTTCACTGAAGAAGGTTTTAAAAAATACGTTAGGTGAAAAAATTTTCTGCCCTCAAAAAGTACAGTCGAAAGAGTTTCGAACACTTAGAGAATCCTTCTCGCCTTCGTCTCAAAGCGGTCGGAGCACAGAACTATTTTTACTTGATTAGCCGAACGAAATACATTTAAAAATCGGACGAAAAATAGCTGATAATTTTCGTTAATTTTCCATTTTTTCGAAAAAGATTGACAGGAATTATCGGTCGAATCCTAATCTGTGTGCACACCGAAGTAAGATTTGCGATTCAAGAGAAACTATGATCTAATCACAAGGAACGCCCGAGATACCGAGCTGTAAAAACTTCTATCTTTATGTACGCAATTCTGTAACGAACATTGTTGCTGATATATTTCTCAAACGAGCATGCGTTTGTTGGGAATCATTTGACACGTTGAAAGTTTAATCTAAGCTGAATTGCTGTAATGTGGAGGGATAGACGGCAGACATTGTATTGCTCGAGAAACTTGTTCGTCTGAGGTCATCCTCAAAGTCAAGGCATTTTTTCGAAATTACATAACGGACGGTATTCCTTCGATAAATTCTTTTCCACGAGGGATGAAGTGATGTAGTCTTGTAGTAAAAATTTCGTGAGTTTTTAATGTCTTCAACGAGGATATTCAGGTATTGAAAGTTAAAAAAAATTCAATTCCGTAACGCTTGGCCGTGCCGAATATCTAATAAATTTTGGATTTTTCATGAGTTGCCTAATTCGACTTATACCTAAATACTGTCACGCCCACACCCTCGCCCTCATATATCGCGATTGAGGATGCATCGGTGGGTGTTTTCATGCATATATTTCGAGTGTGGGCGTGAGGGTATATAGGTATAAGTGAAAGTAACATATTCCTATTCTTATCTATTTCTAAAGTCACAGGGATGTGAGGGTATATAGACATGAGTGAAACTAAATCTATTTCTATTCCTATATAGATAAGGATTGTAGTGTACTAGGAATTGGCCACTCGTATTATAAGTCGAATTAGGCAGCTACTCGGATTTTTTTGTTTTCTGCAGATTACGAAAAATATTGTTCTGCTTCAAGCCTTTCTCATGAAAACTGTCAACACGAGATATTAAGAGTAATATAACAATGAATAGCGCGAGTGCATCTATAATTGTAGTGATAATAGGAAACGCTAATATCTCGAATTTTAATTGCCATTGTCCAACATTTTGCTACACTCGTAAGCTATTTGATACCTGTGAAGCCTTTTCTTTGGGTTTGGCGACATGTTTTTTCATGCATAGTATGTATGCCTATGTCTATAGACGCATCACTTCATTCCTTTTCTCTAACGAAGTCAGTCGTTTTGTTAAAAGACGTCACATGGATGGTGTGACTAATATATACAATCATACATTTAGTAATCAATTGTATCTAATTCTGCACATGCACGCAGCTCTTAAATATATTATCGACAGATACTAAAACACTGATACTAACCGAATGCCACAGACAAAACAAACCAACAATTTTGCTAAGCTAATACTCACTACCACATCCTAGATAGTGAGAAGAACCGATGAAGTTCTTATGATTGCCATTTTCCATTTCCTGTATTCATGTTTTCAATATTGAACATTAGTATTCTATCTGTTTTAGATATGACAATAATATCAGGACCGGAACGTCCCAATTTACTACAAGATGAATATCTTCATGATATTTTTCTTGTTTCTGCGCGACATTATCCAAATAAAGTTGCTCTTCGTTGGCTAAATGAAGAGATAACTTACGATCAATTACGCATACATGCCTTAAATATCGCTCACACCCTGCGTAATATGCGACAAATCGGGCCGGGTAGTATTGTGGGCATTTGTCTATCCCGATCGGCGTTGTTGCATGCAACAATTCTTGGTGTTTTAATGACTGGTGCAACATATGTTCCTTTCGATGCCGATATTCCAGAAGAACGAGTTAATGAAGTATTGTCGGATCTCAAAGCTAATCTTCTTTTAATCGATTCTCGAGCCCATTTCAGTCATCCACTATCATTCAATGTTCAATCGGTCGCTCAAAATCAATNATCTGTTCCTGATTCGTCATTCAGTAACCGCTCTTTTCTCGGTGCCTACTCTACTACTTCTCTTGAATAATGACCCAGCGCTCAAACTTCGTTTAATTAATGTCGGCGGTGAAGCTTTTCCCAAGACACTCGTAGATCGTTGGTGGAGAGAAGATCGCTTAATTTATAATTCTTATGGTCCAACTGAAACAACCGTCGCTGCCACTTTAAGCCTCGTACATCCGAATAAGCCAATTAGTATAGGTAGGCCTTTACCAAATTACGTTTGTTGCCTTCTTGATGAAGTAACTGGACAACCAACATCAGCAAATACGGGTGAATTATGTATTCGTGGACCAGGTATTGCGCGTGGTTATGTTGGATTGAGTGAATTAACAAAAGAAAAATTCACTAAATACGGGTATCGCACTGGTGATCAAGTTACATTCGAGAATGATCAAATATTTTTCCACCAACGTATTGATACTCAAGTCAAGTTACGAGGTTTCCGTATTGAGCTTGATGAGATTGAACAAGAGCTATTGAATTTGAAAGATAATGTTAAATCAGCTGCTGTTACTGTTCAGAACGAACAAATTATTGCTTATGTTGTAGGAGAATTAAGTGAAGCAAAAATGCGTGAGAAATTAACAAAAAGAATACCTCGTTATATGATCCCGGATCGATTGATTACAATCGATGAAAAAATGCCTCTTTTGAGCAGTGGAAAAATCGATCGTAAAGCACTTCATTCTTTATCGTTAGGAAACAGTCCAAACAAAAATGAAATAACAAAAAGTCCAAGTAAGTTTCTGTAAAGATAAGGTTTGGTTGAAGTAAAAGTATGATCAATATTAATATAGAGGATATCTCTTGATTTTAGAACAGCAAAAAGTGCCAAATAAAACCAACATTCGGAGCATAGCAGATATTATTCTCTACGCATTTCGCAGTACATTTCCGCATAATGAAATAACTAAAGATAACGATTTCTTCCTTGATCTTGGTGGACATTCATTAACAGCAGCACAAACAGTTAGCAAATTACGTGAATCTTTTCCAAATGTGTCAATTCAAGATTTATACGAATGTAAAACAGCGAAAGCTCTTGCTGAACGCCTATCGGTAACATCCGGTAATTCTAACGCTGAGAAAATCTTTATCTCAGATATGACCATTGATAAACCGGCGATATCTCGACTCGCTCTGTGCGCTCTGATCCAGGCTATTGTTCTCCTAATTGTTTTTGGTCTTACAGCAGTCGATTTACTTTTGCCTTTCGTTATGTTTGACATTGCTTTGGAAAACTACGGTCTTATATACGGATTCCTTGCTGCCTATGCAACATATGTGATTGTTCCGGTGCTGCTGAGTTTTCTGGCAATTCTAGTCAAGTGGATTGTAATTGGTCGTTTTCGAGAAGGAGATTTTCCTCTCTGGAGTTTGATGTATGTACGTTGGTGGACTGTGAAACAATTCCTCGGTTTATCATCACTTGACAGCTTCTCCGATACGCCGTGGATGCCAATTTTCTATCGATTACTTGGAGCCAAGATTGGTCATAATGTGCATATTGGTGACATCGATTGTTCAGTCGTAGATCTGTTGAGTGTTGGTGACGGCTCAACAATTTCGTCAGACGTTGCTATTCGAACAGCTTTTGTCGACAACTATACGCTCAAATTGCGTCGAGTATCCATTGGATGCGATGTTCATGTGGGCGTCCGCAGTGTTCTAAATGGGGAAAGCATCATGGGCGATCATTCTGAATTGGGTTCAATGTCATTTCTTCCTTCTGGTGTGTGTATTCCAGCAGATGAAGTCTGGCAAGGTTCACCAGCACAATACTGCCATCGAAGAATCCCATTAGAGATTGTTACGGAATCGAATTGGGAGAAATGGAAGTCTATTTTAGTTTCATCCATCTTTCTTCTATTGATTCTCTTCTTTTTGCCTCTGATGAATTTCATTCCAATGTTTCCAGGTCTTATTTTCTTCGACTATATCCGATGGAAAGCCTTGTCACCTTGGCTGCAAGTGATTTATTTCTCTCCTGTTGTGGGCATTCTTTACACATGTTTAATTATCCTAGAAATCGTGATCGTACGATTTATTTTTATTGGTTCTATCAAAGAAGGTGTCTACAGCACAAAATCATGGACTTTCATGCGAAAATGGATTTTCGATCAATTATTTGACGTAGCTTTAGATAATATATATGCACTGTTTGCTACAGTCTATGCTAGGCCACTACTTCAAGCATTTGGTATGAAAATTGGTCAACGTTGCGAAGTGTCGACAGCGTCAGGAATGGTTCATTCGTTGGTGGAAATTGGTGATGAAAGTTTCGTAGCGGATACAGTTACATTAGCGAATCCTTACATATCTCGTGGTTATATTCATCTACATAAAACGATCGTTGGTCAACGAACTTTTATTGGCAATGCAGCATGTATAAGTAGTGGAATTCAAATACCTAATGGATGTCTAATTGGATGTATGTCAACAGTTGCCGATGGATTGAAAGAAGGTGAATCCTGCGTCGGCTCGCCACCTATCGTTCTCAGCAAGCGACAGCAAGTAGCACCAGACATTTCGGATGAAATGACTTTTCGTCCCAGCGCACATTTGATTCTTGGACGATCCATAATCGACATACTACGAGTAATTGTGCCTCGAGTTGTGATTGTCTTAGAGATTGGTATCGCTTTTGAGATATTCGTGTGGAGTCAAACCTACAACCATGTTTATCTCTTCTTTCTTTTAATACCAATAGTGTACATCATGGTATTTGCTGTTCCTTCACTTCTATTTTTTTTGGTTCTTAAATGGTTATTGATTGGCAAATATCGCATTCGCCAAGATCCTTTGTGGAGTCCCTTTGTATGGATATCGGAATTGATCACTGTAGTTTACGAAGACATAGTTTGTTCTATATTTCTTGGGTATTTGGAAGGCACTCTCTTTTTAGCTCCCATGCTACGGTGTTTCGGCGTTCATATCGGCCGAGGATGTTATCTCGATACGGCAGATATAACTGAATTTGATTTAGTTCATATTGGTGACTACGTCACAATAGATGCAGACGTTGGCATTCAAACACATCTCTTTGAAGATCGAGTGATGAAACTAGGTGAAGTGCATATAGAAAGTGAAGCTACCATTGGTGGTGAGTCAATCATACTTCTCGATACGCGAATAGGTCATCGTGCAAACATAGGACCTTTCAGCTTGGTAATGCGAGGAGAAATTATACCCCCAGGAACTAGTTGGCAAGGAATTCCAATCAAAGGACGCACCACTTCGTGTTAATATAAAAATTACTATTCAAAATAAAAGGAAATAAGAAGAATGTGACTATCACACAAAGTCACATGGGCACTTCACATGAAAATTGCAAACATTGAATATATTTTGTTCTGTTTCGGTGTTCATTGTTAGTTATGATAGCTGGCTGGTTTTTACCATAAATAGAACAGGACAGAACGTTTTCTAGCTACCATCCACTAAAAACAAGCGACAATGTTTAAAAAATCATTTCAGCTCTTTTAGCTACGGAATGATTACTGAGATTCTCTTATTTTTATGATCCGTTATCAAACCTCGAATGAACGTCAGTAGGTTTGACACTTTTGATCTTCTTGAAGCCCAATTGGGCTGCAAGCTAATAATGTCGATTTAATACACATTGTAAGTAGTATGATTTGTATGTTACAGACTTAGTAGTTTTTAAATAGGCATCTTTACTGAATCATTTTACCTTTCACCTTTAGAAAATTTGGCATCTATCGGGGCTCGAACTCGGTGAAACTGTTTTGAAAAAAATATCTGTGGACATTCTTGTCGCGAATTATTGAAGGGATAAAAGTTCTTTTTGAGGGGCACTATTCAAGGAGACAAATCAGCCAAACAATACGATTTAGCCCCTAAAAGCTGTGTATTGTGTAGGATTTGGCTTTTACCACTTTAACAGGCCAAAACATGCTTCCCACTGAAAAAGTGATTTTATAACAAATGAGAAGTATAGTGTATGAACTCAAGTTAGTGCGACCCGTGGATTTTTGCTCTTAGCTATTTGCCTAACTGAATGGCTGTGTTGCTGATCGACTTTGAAAGTTTAGCTAATGTATGTGATATTAAAAATTTCCTAGCAATTACAAGTAACAGAAACTGCTGTACAGGACATTACGCTAAAAAAGTACTCTGAACTGGACAGGTCCGAATAAGAGGATGGTTTTCTCCGAATTTACCTATTTCGATCTATGGGATCCATTTTTATTTCTCGAAATATCTCGCTACATATAGTGAGAATAACTGTATGATGACAAACAATACAGGATATTGCGACTATCACCCTACATGTATAAAGTGAAATTTAAATTCAACTATTCAAATATTTCAAGTTTTCGAGTATTCAATGTCAAAGTGAGGGCGCGTAGTGAGTGCGCGTAGTGAGTGCTAAAATAGTGGATTCCTAGATTAGTTGAATACTTGAATTTAACTTTCATGTATGACACTACTGAACTTACCTTCCGCCTGGCACATTTGGTTCCGCATTCTATGACTCTTGCCTGCTCTCACATCCACACCCACACTGCGATTTATCTTTATTTTTCAAAATCTTACACACAAGTTAAACTTGAAGAATGTTCTATGTGATAGTACATGTATTTGTTTCTTGTTCTTGTCACTTCCATGATAGTCACACCGAAGAAAACAATTCTAGCACGCATATTATGTGCGCATTTATGACATTTCCAAATAACACGACTCGCAAAGCTCAACATTCAATTTTTCCCATGCAACAACATTGTAATCAGAATATCACATACAATGTCGAATGCGGCGGCTTCATCCCAAAACGCCAAGCAGCGACGAACGGCTCTGCAGTGATTGTAAATGATGCGCCTTGATAGATCTTGTGCAACTGGTCGAAAGACTTCTTTTTTCATTCATCACCCACTTGCTTTCCAAATGCATGCACATACACAGTTGACGCACTCCTACATCGGCTCATCTTCCCAGCATACTCCAACAAAATGAGGAACGAGAGCGGAGGGGTAGTTGTTGTTCCGGTTCAGGTCGTGCTAACTCACAGCATTACCCCAACTTCGGCTTACCGAAATTGTATGCGGAACAACAGGAAGGAGAGAATACCAAAAGAATAGAAAGAAGAGCTGTTGTTCCGGTTCAGGTCGTGCTAACTCACAGCATTACCCCAACTCCGGCTTTCCGAAATTGTACGCGGAACAACAAGCAAGAGAAACAGAAAAAACTAGAAATACCTACATGCAAGTCATTGTTTTGGTTGAAGTAATTGAGATCCCATGAGTGTGTTGATTAAAATCTTCGGAGATATTGCTCGTCAAAAGGCTTGTAAAGGAAGCAAACTGAGTGAGATCATCTGTACATTCAATTGTCAGCTACAGAAAGAACTACGAAGTGCTTGGTGACGTAGTGGCATATTTCGCTTTGCCAAGGTTAAACTGGCGTAAGATTGTTGTGTTGCAGATGGGAAGAATAGCAGTAGTCAATGACTTTGTTAGACCGTGTCATATATTCCATCTCCAGTGCATAACAGCAGTGTCCGATTATGGTTGATTTTCAACGATCAGCATGTTCAGTTAGAGTAATATGGAAGGATGTTGATGTTTTATAGTATCTTTTTTTTCAATGTTGCATCCTTCGCTCATCCAATCATGACGGAAAACAAGCTTGTTGTGCTCACCACTATACTCTTTTCTTTCTGTGTGCGTATGTGTGTTTAGTCGACTGTATCCTATATCTTTTCCACGTCATTCACTTTTTTTTTAATACATCGAGTGAAAAAAACGTATATTGATGCGTACAGACATCACTTAAGTCAGCATTTGGCCATCGAAAAGAATAGAGGAAGATAATTGCTTTCATGCTTCATCGCCGCTCGAATTGTCTGCACGCATCACTACATGTGGCAAGCTATTTGGTAAGCAAAGCCTTGTGAAGTAAAAAAAAAATAAAGAGTGAAGGACTAATAACAAGCAATTATTTACTGTAGAAATACGTACACGCATCTATAAGTGGACGATTTCAGCCGATTTCAGAAGCATGATTTTCAGTCAATTTAGTAAAGAGTGAAGAGAAATAAATGTGGAAACTTCGTATTTCAGCTGAGACTTATGAGTACTGCAAACTAGTGTGTAAGATAGAACACATAACGTGTCATAGAAGAATATCAATTCCCTTCTCGATAAGCCATAAATTGCTCATCCATCCAGGCTCGTTTTCGAACTCTAGCGAGATTTTGATGTAGTAATGCAGCATCGAAGATTTTATCTCAATCACACAAGCCATTTTAAGAGCATAGTATAGATAAATGTATAGAAGTCACTGGCAAGTTCTAGTAATAAGCTCATATTTTCAGTCTACGACTGCGGTAAGATGTTTCAAATTTGTCATCAGTAACGTGTTGTTCGTACTTTGACTATGCTCAGGTAAAGCACAGGTCCAATTAAAATAGAACCTGTTTTTCAATGAAGTTCTGCACTTCGTAGCATACAGCACACCTAGAATGGTGTCCTTAGCGACAACGAAGACAATGATTATTTGGGTGACTTTCACCTAAGCCTATTAGCTGACACATATCCTCGTGGTCCCCCTTCACTCTGGTCTTTGACCAGATCTAAACCTATCTTGCAAACTTTGAAGCCAGTGACTACAGCAGGAAGATATAAGTAACAGACACGTAATCTGAATGAAATACACGCAGATCTCCCAACGAATCTGTCTCATGTAGTTTCTCATCACATATTGACATTTTCCTAGGCCACGGCTATCATATATGCAGGCGAATAATTTCTGGCATTCTCTAGGGTAGAGTCAGTTGGGAAAACTTTGACGGGAGTCGTCTACACCTATTTCTATACTGATCGACTAGCACATTTTCGATGTTTTCTCAAACCTAACAATGTTTCGCAAAAAGTTGGGCGTGTTTTCTTGCACAAAATTTTTCGGTGGTCAGTCGACATCGTCTCCATATTTTTTTAAGCCTAGGCAATCAACATTGAAGTTAGGAGGCAATAAACAATGCAGGACGTGAACACATAGTGAACTAGTGCAAAATCATGCAACTTTATATGCGTTTAAGGATCTGAGGAAATTCCCATGAAAGTCGGCATTAGTACAAGTGGTCTGACTCATCTTCGAATTCGACTGAGATATTGAGAAGATGATACTATGTCGAAAATTATCGTGTAAATGGACGGACACTCTGGTCGATCTTAGTGGTCTACTCATTTTTTGAATACACAAAAAATGAAACACGCAATTAACTCAACTGGCACACAATATATTATGAAAAAAAATGAAGAGTGATTATTTTTTTTCTCATCGATTATATAAACACTGTTCTCACTGAGCTTTGCCCGGCCTTCACATATCTTCTTTGAAAGAGGATAGTTTCATCCCGTATGGAATAACGACGCGTTGCGAGAGCACACTTTTGAAACACCCTCTTTAAAAATTATTTTAATCATTCTTACACGTCTCTCCATTGTGATAAAATGAATCATTCATATGTGCGGATGTATAACATACTAATTTCAAAGCATTCCATCATGTGAATCAGTTTGAAAACTTCTTGCCCACATACATACCTTCATGGAATAGGCCAGTGGGAAAAGCTGGCCCTCATAGATCCTAAAAGGTTCTAGGATCCATGAGAATCTCAGGATCTACATAAACCTTCAGAATTCAGGAGGATACGGAAGAATCCACTATATCGATGATTTCGTGGCAGAACAATAGTGTGTTTCTAGATCGTTAATTTGTCTGAGAAAACAAAGACGTACAACATATATGACTACATGTGACCACATCGTTCATTGTTTACTACTTCCAGAAGTATCGTTTTTAATTTATATATATTTTTTTTCTCTCATCTACATATTAAACTTGAGTCTTACCAATGATACGAAGGTGGGGTTAAAAAATATAGAATTATTTGCTTGGTTTATCCATCTTAAAATTGCCCACGAACTGTAATACTTCTTCCAGAGAATTGTAAGTTTTCTTACAATATCAGTGACACCAACGACAACGGATATCCTCATTTAACCTTTTTGTTACTAAAGCGTCCTTGTACTCATTAGTTTCTACTCGTTGTGAGAGAAACTTCAATATTGTTCCGAATAGTTAACCCTTTCTAGCCGTCTGCTAGAAATACCTAATGTACTCCGTTGAATCCTATCTAAATAATTATAAGCATAGACTTTTACACCAAATAAGACACCGAAGAGCATGTTTTCATGCAAACCTGATCCGACAACATCGTCGTCGACAATCCCTCATGACAGAAAACAATATGCAGGTGCATCCACAAATTATTGTCGATGTTCCAAAAGTAGCTTTAAACCGTACTCAACTACAATTTCTCTCACAAAACGGTATTTACAAATCTATAATTGTTTTCGGACTTTAGTATAGTTCATTGTCGGTTCTGTTTTTCTTCTTCTTTGCAAAGGTCCCAATTACATTCAATCGAACTAAAGTTATCTCCACTGTGATCAACAACAACAGAAACAAGTCGATCGAGAATTTAACAAAACTCTTGACGTGATCGTTCCTTATCTCGTGTGTGTCTATCATATGTCACCGATATCAATAAACATCAACCGATTCTCCCATCAATTGGCTATTTATCCATGTGAACAGTATATGGTTCCAATCTCCTATCTTGATGCCCATCGTGCTCGCCAAGAAGGAAAAGCAATCAAATTCTTCGTGTAGCGGATAAAAGTGGCATGTTCCATATTGGTGACGCCAACAATTATGAACAAAAAGCAGAAGCTTATCGAGAAAAAACGAAGGAGTATATTGAATTAGAAAATGATCCCCTATATGTAGTTTTTGACAAGGCAGTCAATTTGCTCAATGATCTTCGCTCGAAAAAGCATATTTTTGCATGGCAATTTGGTAAAATGATACCGAAACGAGAGGACGCTCAACTAGCTTATCTGTATT
Organism: Adineta ricciae; assembly: GCA_905250025.1. Classification (NCBI taxonomy): domain Eukaryota; kingdom Metazoa; phylum Rotifera; class Eurotatoria; order Adinetida; family Adinetidae; genus Adineta; species Adineta ricciae. The sequence goes on along the minus strand of CAJNOJ010000383.1, from coordinate 1,826 downwards.
TTGTTCCAAAACCACATAAGGTAACTTTTGAAAGTTCTTTCTTTCCTGTCAATCTAAATTCCGTTTGTATTCACAGGAAGGAACACCATTAAGACCGATTGTGTCCTCAATGCATATGCCAACAACTGCCATTTCCAAGTTTCTTGATCGATTAATTCGACCGTTATTTGATGAACATATTCGTCCAACTGCAATCATCGATGATGCTGATCTCATTCGACGACTTCAAACATACACTGAAAATAGCTATTTTACAGCACAGATTTATATACAATGTTACAACAAGAAGGATCTCTCGATAGTCTAACTGAATTTCTTCTAGAACACGGATATGGCAAAGGTGAATGCAGTGCCCATTGACGCCATTCGGAAATTAGCTCGTCTCGTTCTCACAGAAAATATATTCACTTATGAGAAAAGATTCTATCGACAAGTGGTCTGCGGTGCTATGAGCTCCGCATTTACTTTGACTTTAGCCAATGTTTTCATGGGAAAATGGGAAAAACGATTAGCTCAACAGTAGTTAAGTACAAACGAAATCTGCGGAAGGCATGTGCATTGTCTTAGAAAAACGCTATTGTCTCAATATTCTCTACTTATCTTTCGTAGGTATATTGATGATCTCTTCTTTACTTCGAATCAACCACTGAACAAAACCAACGAAATGTTAGATATGGCCGTAGATGTACTTATTGAGAATGATCATGGTACATTGAAAACATCGGTGTATCACAAAGAAGCAGCCGAACCATACATAGGGCCGTTTAATTCTGATCATCGTCATTATACCTTCAGAAATACCATTGACGCAGCACTTTTGTGTACTGTACACTATTCATCTACGCTATCAATTTTTCAAATAGAACGACGTACAATCAAACTAGTTCTTCTTTACAATAGGTAATTCAATATGTTTCCATATATTCGAAATCCGGTTGACGCCATATATGACATCATCTAGCTATACACCACGATTTATCTACAACAGATTCCACAATTTCATCACCACCTATGCCAAAAAATTAAACCTTCAGCCATTCATACATGATGATAGTGAATTCAGGACTATCCGTCAGAAAACGCTCAGCATTTCAAGTATTCTGGAATATTGAATGGCTTCCAGAATCCTGATAAATAAACCTACTTCCAATCACGAATCAACAAAATGTTCGAAATGAGACGATCAGCTCACAATTCATTACACTCACGAACAGCGTTTACAAACATACAATCGAGATATGCACTGAGTTTGGAACAACATATATTGAACAGCACCCATCATTCACATGAAATTAATCGTTGGCAACTGAAACAATAAAATACTAACACGAGACTTGGTGCATTATCACCACACCACACACCAGCTGAAATAGCCATAAGAACAAGTAGCGCTCATCCTTTGGATTCGCTGACCCTTTTCTGAAAGAATTATCCCAGTGCTGACCACATTCAAACACTTTGAAAGACAACTTAGACGCTGCGATTGTTACCAGTTCTCAACTGAACCATGCCACTATGTCACACACTAGAGTGAATAGAAGACAGAGATTGTTCTTTTTCAGGAACCGAACCGATTAGCCATTTGTCAGTGAGTAATTCTCGAGAACTACCTGTGTTGACTGAAAACTCCATCCCTCAATGGCTAGTCGCTCGTCAACCTCCCTCCGGTCGGGTACTCACGACCAGCTAATCACCTTTTCATCTGTTGTTCTGTTTTCACATTACTGGCATGAAAATTTTACACATTAGTCTGTCTCTTTTAGCAAAAAATTAATTCTTTTCTCTGCTTTCAGCAAAATGGTGCATTCTCCAATATTTTCATTGAG